>JBBPJP010000400.1:0-24797 GCA_038088775.1 Boletus barrowsii | reverse complement strand
ACGTGTTGAAGGTTATTGTACCTGCTTTGCGTCCTGACCTCGCCATTGTTGTTGGCGCCTTTCCGTGGTGTGAGTGTATCACACTGTCCCGACTCGTGGTTGATCAGAAGATGAATATATCCCCAGTGCTATATCTCCCATCGTGGTTTCCCGGGATGTCATTCAAGAGAAAAATGGTGGTGGCACGGGCGTATTCGAAGCAGTATCTCGAACGGCCGTTTGAGCATGCCCTCGAGAAAGTGGTAATCATTTCGATCATTCGTCTCCCGTGTACGTAGAATGATGGCATATTCAGAGCGGTAGTGCCGCACCGTCCATGGTACACGACGCATTGCGATGCATGGAGGAGGAAAGCAAGTCGCCTGAAGGGTGGTGGATGCAAGCGCTCAAAGAGGCAGCTGGGACCGCGTTTTTGGGTACGCTGCTCCGGGTCGCATGCCTCACAAGGGCCTATATTGATGTCCACATTGGTTAGCTGCATCAGAGACCGTACGTAGTGATGTTTTGACGGCGTGCATGAACGATAACATCATGGAACAGTCTCACTCATTCTTGATGACCTTTTTCCTCATGATGGTGATGAACCCGGTAGCTCAGGAAAAAGTGCAAGCACAGATCGATGCTGTGGTTGGCCGGGACAGACTGCCAGGGATGGAAGATCGTCCTTTGTTACCATTTATAGATGCCATCTTTCGCGAAACGATCAGATACAGTCCTGTCGGCCCTCTCTGTGAGTGATTACATTGTTAGCGCTCATTGCTCATCCCTTTGAATCATGCAGCAATTCCCCATGCAGCTGTGGATGACGACATATATGCTGGATATCATATTCCAAAGGGTAATTATTTCAGGGGGATTTATTGGCGCGACTGAATGTCTGCTGATACGCAATTTCAGGGGCTATTCTCTTGGCGAATCTTTGGTTCGTGTTTTTGGCCACTTTGGCGACGTGCTGGGACCTCGACGACCTCTTTTGTTAGGTCAATGGCGCACGATGAGTCCAGGTACCCAAACCCACACACGTTCATGCCCGAACGATTCCTCGACGACGACGGGTCGCTCAAACCCGACGACACACAACACTTGGCGTTTGGATTCGGTCGGCGGATGTGTGTTGGGAGACACTTTGCAGACGCGTCCGTGTGGGTAGTCATGGCCAAGGTATTGGCCGTATTCAAGATTCTGAGGCCCCTGGACGAAAACGGGGCGGAGATGCCGGTCGAACCGAGATTTTCGAGTGGGACCGCAATGTGAGTGCGCATGATACATGATGCCCGTACGAACGGACTGAATCCCTGGACGTGGTGCCGGCGAACACGGTTGGATAGACATCCGCTTCCGTTTAGGTGCAGGATCGTCCCTCGATTTGAAGGGACGGATGCTAAGAGATTGGAACGGTTAATTGTGGCGAGCTCTGCTTGACCATGTTCACTTCGTATTGTGTACAAATGCGTTTTTCCGTTTGGGAGCACGATGGGGTTTGTGTGAGGAGTCCTGAAGGGAGTAGAGGTATTGATTCCCTTGAAGTATTAGGGTTGAACTGTATGTTTAGGTGTTTGTGTTGGCAAGCAATCCCATTTCATCGCATGACCTATGCAACGTCAAGATTTAACGTTGAAATACTCACAAGCTACACGACGGAGCAGCGAGGAATCCATCCTCTCGAAATGGTGCGCAACAGTGTCACATCAAGATCATGATATAATTCTCTAACCAAGCCAATCCATCTATCTGTGTAGAGGACGGCTTATGTGAGTATCCATGCGTTTCCAGGACCCGAGAACAGGGAAGTTCATGTCATTTTCAATGATGACGTTGTAACTTCAAGTCAGGCCAGCCCTGATGGGCCTTCACTTTGTTGACTGGTTCATTCAGCTCCAATTGCGTGCAATAGGTACTTACATTCCGCCAATAGCAAACATACCGTGTGACATACATGCTCGACCATCCAAAACACAAATACCGCGACAATACCTGTACACGGTTCACATGACCACCATTTCTCTCAACCGTGCCTCTTCGATGCGAGGCACAAAGTCAACCTCAAAGGGCGCCAGATGGGCCACGATGTTGTCCATGTCCGGCGTAGTATCAAGCGGCGCGTCGGGACGCTCCACGATACGAAACGACCAGAGAAGGACCGCAAGCGCAATGAAGAGCGAGCGGTTTGCGAGATACATTCCTGGGCACACTCTTTTGTTGAACAGGTATCATGGCGTGGGTTTTCTTGGCAGGCAAAATGCGAGAACACACATACCTTCGCCCAAAGCCGAATGCAAAACAGTTGACGTCGCTGCGTAATTGTCCGTTTTGGTCGAGCCAGCGTTGCGGGTCGAATTTTTCAGGATCGGGGAATGCAACGGGGTCTCTGCTGATTGCCCTAGTTGGCCCAGGGCTCTGTCACTCATGTGCTACGGTCAGAGAAAGAAGACCAACATACCACTGGTTTCCCGTTACTGAAGTACCAGCAGGGATGTAGTATCCTCTCTGTAATCAGCGTGATGTTTCGTAAACGAATTTTCGCAGGAAGGAAGACGACGCACCCAGATAATATCCCTCGTTGAACGATGGGCAAGGCCTATCAAACTGACAATCCATCAAATTCTCGAATCGGATCAACTTGTTTACCGAGGGGTGTAACAGGCCTCCAGCGAAATGACTCTGAGATAAAGGCATGGAGTTGAGGGAGTGAATCCCAGTCGTTCCAGCTCGGTACTGTGGTCAGGGGGGATGAAATGTCACCGGGGTGAATGGAGGGCAGGTGGGCTTACATCTATCCATTCCGACAACCATATTGAATTCCTCTTGTACCCGCGTCTGTGCATCAGGGAAGCAAGCTGCAGCCATGATCATTGTAATGATACCATTTGCAGTCTATGTCCATTTAGCCTTTAAGTAGGGTCGGCGAGAGAATTGCCACACCGTGTCAGAGCCAGCTTCAAAGATAGTTCCTGCAAGGAAAGACATCTCATCAAAGGATAGTTGATGGTCGTGGACATTTTCCAACAGGGTTCTCGAGAAAGAAGGCTTGACATCATCCGACGATGACTAAACGTTACTTTGTTAGCTACATCGTTGGATCCTAACACGAAAAGAACATTCACCATTGCACGTTCTACGCGGCTCAATTGACCTCTGTAAAACTTGAGATCGGAATCGTGAAAGCTCCTAAGGCGCCTTCCGTATCCAGGAATGAATTTTAACCAAGGGAAACGATCCACAAGGTAAGCGCCGGGTCGCATCCCTTCGATAAAGTGCGCGACAACTTCCCTCACCCCAACAAAATCTGGATCATCTGTGGACGCGAGACCAGATTTGCCATATGTGATGCGAAGGACGATGGCTGCCGAATACCTAGAGTAATTTATACTAGGGTCACACAAACCCCTTACAAGCCGTACTGAAACGTACCGATGCACATGCTTTTGATGGCTGTTTGGGTCATTGAGAATATCAAGGACGAGCACCCTCGCTTCCTCAAACTGGATATCCTTATACGTGTCTACCGCCTTTGCTTGTAAATGCGTGTGGACGGCTTTCCTGAGCCGACGGAATCGATCGCCGCTACCTACCAGCGTAATTCGTTTGCGTCCCGAGAGAAGTTCATCGGCGGAAATCCTTGGAGGGCGGTCAGCGAGTGCACTGCCTTCTTTTTCCATTATCTCAGTCGCTGCCTGAACACAGGATCCGTGAAGAGTCAATAATTGTTGGCACTGGAAGCATCTATATGTGAGATTTTGTCTTACATCGACGCGTGCAATAACGATGGAGATCCCCAAGCCTTGACGAAGCATGATGACAGGACCGTACTCTGTAGCCCAATCGACGAACCTAGAGCCGATACTAAAGAACAGTCGATCAATTCAGTGCATCGAGAAGAGCTGGGCAGGACTGTCTGACTTGACCGTCGGCATAACGTTCTCCCAGAACCACGTCGCAGGAGGGCCAGGAGGGAGCGGATGTCCTTCCTTTGAGGTTAATCGACGTTTCTTGCAGAAGACGACTGATAAAGAGACGATGATGACTGCCACGAAGGCAGTCGCAAATGTCGGATTGTTGTTCAGCATGTCAGTTAGCATGGCGATGAAATTTAAACACGTTGGAACTAGCAAAGACTTTCAGGATTGGTGTTCGAGAAGTTTAGTCTCGGCGTCGCAAGCTTAAAGATAAGGAGGCTTACATACAAGGTTGGACTCGCCGCACTGACACCGGTAACACCGCTTTCAATGCCACCATCTCGCACTAGAGGTAATCAATCAATCAGCGATAGCAGAACTCCAAGAAGGATAGTCGAGTCTACATCATACCGGTACGCGATACACATTCCAGCGAAGTCGATGAGGAGTCTGTGCCACCTCGGCCGGGAATCGCCGAAAACCACATTTTCATTTCACGGCTAACTCTCTTCCCTTCCCATTACCACCATCCATGCCAACGTCAACGTCAATCCGAGATTACATCGTATCTTACTAGTCTTTTAGGGCTATGGTAGCCCAGTATAGCCACACTTCTCCGGATGGTGCCAACGCCATGGGGGTTTGCCACAAGTACTCCGTGCTGTGCTGTGAAATAGCTCATGCTACAATGCTAGTAGCGCACGTGTTGACGGACTCCTCTAGCTAGGGGGACCTCAAGACGTGCTCCACTCTGTATTATATCATGAGTTATGCAACTGGGGCTTGCCAGTTGAGTTCTGTTATTCCAGGTTCCGCCTTGCGCGCTCGGAGCAGGATGTTGGTCCGTGGAAACGATCGATGGAAACTTTACATAGTAACTGGAAGGAGTCACACTTGTGCTGTCGAGGTCCTGTGCACGTTCGCTTCCGTCATTGCTATGGGAACGTTTACAGGATGGTTGGGCTTCTTGTAAGATTCGTGTTTACAGCAAAGCAGTCAGCTGACTTTCTAAAAGAAGTTGCCTAGTGGGTGCACCGTTGAATCCGCCATTGGGCGCTGAATGCATCCAACTTCTCGTCCACCACTCTCGAAAACCTGATACGGTATCTCTTTGAGCAGCACTCATACTCGCTTTCTACAGTCTACATGAACCAGGCTCGCATCAACAAACTCAACAAACTATTTCATGACATCCTGCGCGGCAGAGTCCCTGTGGACCCTCGCAACTTTCGGCTCTTCCTTGAGGCCACTTGCGCCCAGGAAGACACTGCAAAATGCGTCGACCATCTCATTTCAACTCAAGATGGACTACGTTCCATCCAACACGCCATGCGCTTTGATCTTTCCCTCCCGTTCTTGAATGATCTCGCCACAAGTACCCTCGAATATCTACTTGGCGCCGCGGACCTCGGTGGAGGTGTGCTGGATCACATCCTTATCGCTATCGTTGAACCTCCTATCTTTTGGTCGTCGTTCTCGCAGGAATTCGAGAAGGGAACACTGACGGAGAAAGCCCAATTCGTCTTTGCAAAAGTTTTAGATCGGTTGATCGCCCTCAAGGACAAAGACGCCTCCCCGTATAGAGATCTCGCCTCAAGACCAACTGTTATCAACAAACTCCTCGAGTCCTCTCAGCACGAAGTGCGAGAGATTGCCCATCACATCAAGTATATCCTGGATGCCTTTGCTTCTGGCGGTACTCCAGGTGGTCCGTGCGGCCCCGGGGGGAGACATGATAACGACCTCCCATGTTACCGCGATATTACCATCCTCCCAACTGCAGACGAGATTCTCAGCACTCAGCCCCCTTTTATTAGACCTGCCTCTGTTTTGGATGATCCGGAAGCATCCGATACTCGCGTTGCGGACTATCTCGACAATACGTTTCGTATGCTCAGGGAAGATATGATCTATGACATGCGAGAGGAGCTTCAAATCGCATTCAAAGAAAAGCCCGGAAGACATCGTGGCCTCCACATCGGGGGACTCTCCATGATTGACGTGTATACTGGTTCGCGGGATAGAGGTTTCCGTTGGGGACTCGTCCTTCAATGCCACCATGACTTCCCGCAGCTTCAAAAGATAAAAGAGTTTGACGATAGGAAAAAGTTTCTTTTGGATGATCCCCTCGGGTTCAAGATCCTCAGAAACCAATCGCTCGCTTGTCTTATCGCAGATGAAGACATTGTTTGCTTCGCTACTGTTCTTCGAGTGGAGGACCTACTTGCCCAGAAACCCCCTTCGATCGTCCTCCAGCTAGACGGTGAAGCCAGCACGTCCAAAGCCCTCCTTCGTTTAAGCACCGCCAACCACACCCAGCTGCTTCAGATCGATACTGCCTTGTTTGCGTACGAACCAGTTCTCAAGGCACTCAAGAACATGCAGCTCGTTCCTCTGTCGGATGAGCTATTGTTCTGGAAGGAGGGACAAGCGCTTCAGTCCCCTTCTGCCCAGATCGAACAGGTCGTGCGACCACTCTCGCTGAATCCATCCATGGACCTGCAGTCCACCCTCATGTTGTCTAAATCGGTGCAACTCGATGAATCTCAAGCAGCCTCTCTGCTAGCTGGATTACGCCAGCGCGTAGCACTAATCCAAGGGCCCCCAGGTATGTATCTTTCTTATTGGACCTTATCATCTCCTCATTTAGCTTGTATAACAGGTACCGGAAAATCTTTTATTGGTGCTCTTCTCGCCAAAGCGATACACGATCACACATCTCAAACGATCCTTGTCGTGTGTTACACCAATCATGCCCTTGATCAGTTCCTTGAAGATTTAATCGACATCGGCATTACTTCTGACTCAATTGTTCGTATTGGTGGACGCGCGAGCCCGAGCGTGCAGCACCTCTCGCTACTGTCCCAGGAACGCACCAAAGCCCCGCGCTCCAGAGCAGAGTGGACCCTCATCACTGAAGTAAAATCCAGGTCTGGCTTCCTGGAGGGACGTTTGAAAAGTTCTTTCCAAGCGATCGTTCAAGCAGACAAAAGACATTCGCTGGACGAGATACTCACCCACATAGAATTCGAGGACACCGAATATTGGGACGCATTCCAAGTGCCGTCAGCACCTGACGGCTCGCAGATCGTGGGAAAGAAGGGAAAGCCCATACAGCAGGACTATCTCGTATGGCAATGGTCGAATGGGTGGGATGCTGGTATGTTCAAGAACCACCCCAAGGTACGCAATGCGGCCGCGATCTGGAGCATGGATCCCCCCTCTCGTCATGCGTTGCTTTCCAAGTGGAAAGGTCAGATCATGAAGGATCACATCGTGGATATGTGCAATGTTGGCAGAGACTACAACAGCGCTCAAGATGAATTGACTCGAAGGTACGGTGATTCCATCGTGGCCTTCTTGAAGCAAAAGAGGATCATCGGGTGTACGACTACTGGGGCTGCCAAGTACTCTGAAGATCTCGCCGCGGTTAGCCCGGACGTATTACTGGTCGAAGAAGCCGGTGAAATCCTGGAGAGCCATATCTTGACGGCGTTGAGCGCAAACACGAAGCAGATGATTCTCATTGGTGACCACAAGTAAGTTTCGGTGTTGCACCGCGTACCCTATCACTCAAACTCATCGTAGACAACTTCGGCCAAAGGTCAACAGCTACGAACTGACGGTCGAGAAAGGGGAGGGCTTTGATCTCAATAGGTCGCTCTTCGAACGTCTCGTATTGAAGGAGTTCCCTCATCAAACCCTGACGACGCAACACCGTATGCGTCCTGAGATCTCTGCATTCATTCGCAAGCTTACCTATCCCGAGCTCATCGACCACCCGAGTACACAAAACAGGCCCGATATCCGTGGTGTTCAATCTAACATCATTTTCGTCAACCATGCTCGCCCTGAGGATGAAGAGACTCGGATCGCGGATCGCAGGGACACGGGGTCGACGTCATCAAAGCAGAACACGTACGAAGCTGAAATGGTCCTCAAGATCGTGCGTTATTTCAAACAGCAAGGATACAAGAACACGAACATGGTCATCCTCACCCCGTATTTGGGCCAGCTGTTCAAGCTCCGTGCTGCCTTGAAAAACGAACACGATCCAGTTTTGAACGATCTGGATGCCAACGACTTGCAAAGGGCTGGGTTACTGGGTCAAACGGGCCCTGTAGCCACCAAAGCGCACCAGCCTGGGATACGATTGGCGACCATCGGTACGGTTTCCACGAAGTGTAATATCGTGTATTTGTAACCAGTTCGACAGATAACTACCAGGGAGAGGAAAGCAACATTGTCGTTGTCAGCTTGACTCGGTCAAATCCTAACAATAGCATCGGATTTATGGATTCCCCTGAACGTCTTAATGTACTTCTCTCTCGTGCACGGGACGGACTAGTTCTGATCGGCAACTCGCACACATTCCTCAACTCCAAGAGAGGGGGCGGTCTCTGGGAGAAGTTCTTCTCGATGCTGAACAAGGGACAGTATGTCTACGACGGTTTCCCGATCAAGTGTGAGAAGCATCCCTCGAGGACTGCGACCCTCGCGCAGTCTGAAGATTTTGACTATCAATCCCCCGACGGTGGCTGCACGGAACCCTGGTAAGCGCCATCGAGTCCCTCATTCCGACGCCACGTTTTACTCACTGCATGCCCAGTGGCATTCTTTTGAAGTGCCAGCTCCACGCATGTCCCAAGAAATGTCATCCATTGCGATCAGCGCCTGGGCAGCCAGATGTTCACTCTTCCATGCTGTGTATGCACCTTGTCCAGGAAAAGTGCCCCGTTGGCATGCATACAATGTCTTGGAAGTGTCATCAGGGGCGTCCCGCTTCCTGTTCTGCGTGCGACCGCCTAGCTAAGCGTCTGGAGGAGCAAGCCAAGAAGGATATCAAGGCTAAAGAAGAGCGTGACAGAGCACAACGCGAGCACGACATGAAGATGATTGAGCTCCAGGCCAAGCTGCAGTACAAACAAGAGGCACTCAAAGAACTACAGGCTCAAAAGGACAGGGAGGACGAGATCAAGCAAAAGGAGAAAGAGATTGAGGACGCGAAGCAAAAGATACGTGATGCTGAAAATGCGGCCAGAAAGGCGGCCGCCAAGACAAATACCGCTGGCGCTGCCAACAGTCCCACGCCATCTACTTCCAATGCACCCATACCACCTCGTTCCGTGTTCCCGTCTCCTGCGAGAGATAAATGGGAAAATCAGAAGCGTGTAGATGGGGTGCAAAACGATGCCATCGACAAGATCATGGACATGACGGGGCTCGAACAGGTCAAGGAGAAGATCTTGCGCATCAAAGGTAGCCTCGACACGATGCATCGTCAAGGCGTCCCCATTGACAAGGAGCGTAACAATCTTGTCTTGCTTGGCAACCCTGGAACAGGTACGACGCGTCGTGATATGTGAGGAGCTGGGGCACTGATTTCATCATGCAGGAAAAACGACAGTCGCGAGGCTCTATGCTCAGTTCCTCGAGTCCATCAAGGCCCTCCCAGGGAACGCATTTCTGGAGACGACGGGCTCTAAACTTTCTACCGAAGGAGTTCCAGGCGCGCAAAAGTTGATCGATGACGCGTTAAAGGTCGGTGGCGGTGCCATCTTCATTGACGAAGCCTATCAACTCGTCAGCGAGCACAACCAGTCTGGGAGACAAGTCTTGGATTTCCTCCTTGCGGAGATGGAGAACAGAGTTGGCACGCTCGTGTTTATCCTCGCTGGGTACAGCCAACAAATGGAGAAGTTCTTTGCACACAATCCCGGGCTGCCAAGCCGAGTACCCCACCAACTCACGTTCGCGGATTACACTGACAAAGAACTGCTGTCGATGTTGGAGGATCTGGTTTACAAGCGGTACAACGGCCGGATGAAAGTCGAAGATGGCATCAATGGACTGTACACTCGCATCGCTGTCAGGCGATTGGGCCGTGGGAGAGGGAAACCTGGCTTCGGGAACGCTCGCGCATTACAGAACATGTTCGCCAAGATCCGTGAACGTCAAGCGGAGCGGGTCGAAAAAGAGCGTCAGTCTGGCAAACAGGTGGACGACTTTTTCCTCACAAAGGAAGACCTGATTGGCCCTGATCCATCTCAAGTCCTGCCCAACAGCAAACCATGGGCGAAGCTTCAGGGCATGATCGGGTTGGAGTCCGTCAAGGAATCCGTGCGCAACTTTTTCGCGCTCTTGGAGACGAATTATCAGCGCGAACTTGCGGAAAAGGAGCCAATGGTGTTTTCTCTCAATAGGGTCTTCCTAGGCTCGCCGGGGACAGGGAAGACGACGGTTGCCAAGTTGTACGGTCAGATCCTCGTCGACCTTGGCATGTTGAGCAATGGTGAAGGTGAGGCAACGAACTCGTCTCATGTCATATCGCAGTCCTAAACTCGCGCCTTGTTAGTGGTGGTCAAGAACCCGGCAGACTTTGTCGGAGCCCATCTGGGACAATCGGAGAAGAATACCAAGGCAATTCTGGACAGTACGCAAGGGAAGGTGCTTGTCATTGACGAGGTACGTTTCATTGTCTGTGTTACCAACAGAGTCTTTAATGAGTGTTTAGGCGTACATGTTGTATAGCAAGAACACGACGGATCCCTACAAAACCTCGGTCATTGATACGATGGTCGCCGAGATCCAGAGTGTGCCCGGTGAAGATCGGTGCGTCCTCCTCCTGGGATACAAGGACCAGATGGAGGAGATGTTCCAGGTAATGCCACCGTATCGATCGTCTGACCATTGACCTTGACACCACCACCCGTAGAACGTCAATCCTGGACTAGCTCGGCGATTTGCGATCGAAAACGCGTTCAACTTTGAGGACTTTACGGAACCCCAGCTCATGAAAATCCTGGAATACAAGCTCAAGGACCAGGATTTATCCGCCACGGACGAGGCCAAGGAAGTAGCGCGGGAGTTGCTCAGTCGAATGAAGATTCGCCCCAACTTTGGAAATGCGGGCGAGGTCGAAAATATGTTGGGGCAAGCGAAAGCGCGGTATCAGAAACGCATGGCCTCTGTACCCGCAGCCCAAAGGATGGACGTCGTGTTTCAGCCCCAGGACATCGATCCTGATTTTAACAGGAGTCAGAACGCGTCTGCAAATCTCGCCAAGATGTTCGTGGATATCGTCGGGTGCGATGAAGTCATCGAGAAATTCGACAGGTACCAAAAGATCGCCAAGGCGATGAAAGACAAGGGTCTTGATATGCGTACACAAATCCCCAGTAACTTTGTCTTCAAGGGACCACCCGGTGCGTGATAACCAGTCGAGGATCTATAAACGACTCATGTAGAACAGGCACGGGAAAGACGACGACAGCACGGAAGCTGGGTCAAGTGTACTATGACATGGGTTTCCTCGCTTCTAAGGAAGTGGTCGAGTGTTCCGCGACCGACCTGGTCGGACAATTCGTTGGGCATACGGGACCGAAAACGAAAGGAGTGTTTGAGAAAGCTCTCGGCAAGGTGCTCTTCATTGACGAAGCTTACCGTCTGAGTGAAGGTCATTTTGCGAAGGAAGCGATGGACGAGATTGTAGGACTGATGACCCATGAACGATTCATGAACAAGCTCGTCATCATCCTGGCTGGTTATGACCAGGAGATGAACCAGCTGTTGGCAGTTAATCCTGGCCTCTCCAGTCGTTTCTCCGAGGAGATCGTCTTCCAGAATATGTCCCCGGCACAGTGCTTGGAACTCCTCGACAAGGACCTGCAGCGGAACCAGATCATTGTTCCCGAACTCGGCGACGCGGCCTCACCTACCTATGCCACGATGCAACAAGTCATCACTCGAATGGCCGCGCTTCCTTCCTGGGGCAATGCACGTGATGTCAAGACACTTGGGAAGCGGTTGACTCAGAAAGCCTTTGCCAACCTGGCGTGTGGTGCGGCGGCAGCGTCGCTTTCGGCAGAAGAGACTCTGGGCATCATGACCTCCATGTTACAGGACCAGGAGGCTCGTCAAAAGATAGCACGCACCGCACCATCTTCCAGCCTGATGCCGATGGCAAGCATGGACGGCCCAGCACCGCCGCCACCTTCAACGTCTGTATCGACAAGTCAGGCATCCAAGCGTCCTCTACCCCCTCCACCTAAACAACATAGCTCAAAGAAACAACGTTCCAAACCACCACCAGCACAAGCATCAATTCAGGAACAGCCTCCGACTTACCCAGTTGCACAACGGGACGCTGGGGTGTCGGATGGTGTCTGGAATCGACTTCAGACGGACATTGCGGCTGAGGCAAGGGCAAAGAGAATGGCCGCAGAAGAAGAACGGCGTCTCGAACAAGAGGTCCAGAAGGGTGAGCAACAGAAACAAGCTGCGCGAGCACGGGCACTGGCACTGGAACGTGCTATGGCCGCAGCCAAGGACAATGTGGAGAAGCAGCGCGAGATCGAGCGTCAACTCGAAGAAACGCGCCGTCGTGAGGCAAAGGTGAATGCGGCGAGGGAAAGAGCTGCTGCTGCGTTGAAGAAGAAACAACAAGAAGAGGAAGAAAAGAGGCAAAAGGCGCTAGAGATCCAGCAGAAGCTCAACCAGATGGGAGTCTGTCCTGTAGGGTATCAGTGGATAAGACAGGCAAGTGGGTATAGATGTGCGGGGGGTTCGCATTTTGTATCGCATGGCCAACTTGGGATGTAATTGTACAAGCTGTGGCGCAGTTGACATCGCCATCTCGGATGTCGATGAGGCCCGGCATCAGATACCAACTTGACTTCAACGTTCAACGTTCAACAGCGGTGCAGATTCGATCATGCACACAACGTTGGTGGACCCGAGATGGAGCCTGAACGTTACACAGGATGGCAGTCATCGATGATTGGCGCCAGCATGTTACATATCGGCATCATTTCAAGCGTGCTGTATATCATTTCTTCCTCTTCAACCTCGCACTTCACGCTAGGCTCATCGGACGGTTTCCATCAGAGTCGGAATGTCTAAGAGTGACGATCAGTCCATGTACCCCCCCTCGCTGTTCAACACTTACACCATAGTGGTCGAGGGAGCCTCCATTGCATGCATCCTCTATGGCAAGTGATTCAGTTCTCGATTTCACTGTCACTGACACGCCGTTGGTAGGGAGCTACATTGTTATTGCAGGGATAAGTCTGTCTCTGCTTCGGGAGAAGGGAAAGAAGTTCTTCCTGGCCTACACCATCGTTCAACTCGTGCTCACCACCTTGTATTTCGCGATCCCGCGTTACACCATTCCAGCCCAAAGCCTTGCTATATTCAACATTGTCGGCCCGCACAGCCCTGCTGCATTGTCCCCGTGGCTCAGCATCACCGTCAACGTTGCATTTGTCTTGAACACTTGGGCTTCCGACGGTTTTCTCGTACGTGTTTCAAACTTCACCTCAACACACATAGCTGAGTTGATCATTCAGCTCCATCGATATTATGTCACTTGCGTACGACTTCCTCAGGTATATTGCGGTGAGAAGCCGGGAAACAAATATGCACTCGCATACCCAATAACGTTCTACCTTGGCACCCTCGGTTCCTCCGTCGCTTGGCTCGTCGTGAGCTCCACCCCTGGCGCTGTTTACAGCACCCATACCATCCAAGTGGCCAACCTCTGCTACTGGTCCTTTTCCACAGCGATGACGCTTTGCGCGTCCTGGCTTATATGCGCCCAATTCTGGAAGTAACAATGAGAGATCACGCAGGGCATCAAGTACAAGCGCCGCACGGTTCTCCACGTTTACCTGGAGATGACGCTCGAGAGCGCACTCTTGTACACGGTATTTCTCCTCGTCACCTTGGTGTTGACTGTGTTGGAAAGCCCCCTCAAGAACGTGTTTTGCCCGGTGTTGGGCATGGCTCAGGTGGGTGTCATAGTTGTGTGTCATTTCGTGTTTCATCCATCTCCACTTTCACTCGATCGAATGGGTACTCAACGTCTGACTCTTCATGACAGTCGATTGCACCCGCGTTGATCATCTACCGGGTTGCACGTGGGATCTCGCCCGATTCGGACGAGAGGTACACTGGCATGATAGGCACTCTGCGATTCTCGCCCCGGGTCTCATATCCAGCAACACAGTCGGACCATTAAGACTCTTTCGATGGTTCCGGTCCCATGCATGCTTTGCCGGATGAGGTGGTCATGGCAGATAGGGATGAGCCCGAGTTGGCTGTCCACATTGCACAATGGTGATCAGCAGAAAGGAGAGCGAGAGGACCACCAAGGTCCAAGTCCATAATCCTATGTATATGGCTAGGGGAGGACTTGATGTGGACTTGAAGGAAGGACTTGATGGCTACGCGAGACAAGCCAGCTCAGCCTCGTCTTCTATGTGTTTACTATCATTGCATTACCTGTCCCCTGAGTCCACGTGATGATCAAAGGCCTACGCGTGAGAAGTCGACCCCAACAACGGCATCGATCAGCAAGACAGAGACCGCTATCTACGCCATCTTGTGCGGTGTCTCAGACCCGTGCTGAGTGCGCAGAAGGAGCAAGGGAACGAAGACATATAGTAGCAAGACTTGGCTCCGACATGTCGACCGAATTTCCCTGTTCGATGCTTGCACCTCGCTCTTGGACTCCGCAACACGACGCACCACCAACGAGAAGGCAAGGAGGAAATCGGATACGGCTTAGACCCGGACCAACTAGCTTGATATGCCAACAAAATCAACTTTGAAAGACATTCGACTCTTCATCTATCACAGGACGGTAATGGAGCATCCCTTTTGACGAGATGAAAGCTGACCGAGAGGCTGATGGTAGATCTCGATTAACTGTGACGAACGCTTCGACCACCTGAGGGTAGTTGAGTGCTTGGCAACTATATACTGTCTCAGTGTAGCCTTGGGACAACAAGTGCCTGTGCGCACCCGTGCTTTCCTGGGGTGGCTCAAATCTGTACAGCGAAGATCATCGTGCGAATCTGCCGAGCGACCCGGGAAGAAGCGCTGCCTCGCTCTTGAGTCGACGCCCACTCACAGTCTCACACTCACCTTCTCCTCCCATGAATCGCAAACAACAACTCACCAAACGCTTTCTTGACATACTCAACGGGTCTACAGACGTGGATCGCCACAAAGCTCACTTCCTTGAAGGACTTTCTCTCCAGGAAGATCCAGCAGCCTGCGTCAGCAACATTGTCGACAGTAGCCACGGACTTCCCGCTGTGCAACAGGCTATGCGCCATGACTTGAGCACGAAATTCATGAACGGGCTTGGCTCAAATGTAATTGACTACCTTCTCCGTGCCCACGAGCTAGGGGACGTACTCAACACTGTCCTTCTCCAAATCCTCGAACCCCCCATCTTTTGGAACAAGTTCTGTGACGAGTTCGAGAGAGGAAATCTAGACGAGCATGCGGAATCCGCATTTGCCCGGCTCCTTGTTCACCTCCTTAGGATGGAAAACAAGCATGCTTCCCGCTATCGTGACCGTGCCAAGCAACTTCCTATCCTCAACAGGCTCATCGACTCTGACTACCCAGAAGTCGAGGCAGCTGCCAACCTCATTAACGAGATACTCTCCACTGCCTCTGTCACTTCCGCTGCCTCCACGCCCGAGGGACCAGGTGGCCGCCACGATAACGACTTCATCAATTTTCGCGAGATCTCCATAGTTCCTACTTCGGCCGAAGTGCAGTGCACCAAGAAGGCATTCTTTAGACATGCAGCATTGCTCGACGACCCCAATGCCAAGGAAACTCGTATCGCAGACTACCTCGACAACACTTTCCGCCTCCTACGAGAGGATATGCTACACGAACTGAAGGACGAACTCCAGCCCATCCTAACCAAGGATAGCAAGAAGAGGGGGCCACGTGGAACTGTCATCGAGGGATTGAGTATCGCAGGCGTGTTTACAGGAACTGAAGATCAGAGGGCCCGGACTCGACACGGCATCGTCCTTCAATGCAGCGGAGACTTCAAGATATTCCACGATGTCAAGGATAGCGACCGAAAGACCTTCCTCAAGACACATCCTCGCGGTTTAAAATTCCTAACCCATCAATCTTTAGCCTGCCTTATTGCTGATGGTCAGCTTCTCGCATTGGGAACCATCTTACGGGTGGAGGATTTACTTGCGAAGAAACTCCCCTCTGTGGTCATCCAAATCTGTGGTGAAGCTAGCTTCATCAAGGCGCTCCTCAAACTGAACGCTGCGAAAGACGTCAAGCTCATTCAGACAAACACAGCCATCTTTTCCTTCGAGCCGGTGCTCAAAGTACTTCAAACGATGAAAATCGTCCCCTTGGCAGGGGAGATTCTGTTTTGGGAGACCGGGATTCCCATTTGCAGCCCTTCGGCTACTATCCCCCAGATCACTGTCCCTCTAGCTAGAAATCCGTCAATGGATATTCAGCCATTGCTCAGGACACCGACCTCAATCAAACTTGACGATGCACAAGCCAGCTCATTACTTGCCGGTCTTAATCAGAGGGTTGCGCTGATACAAGGCCCTCCTGGTACGTTCTCGTTCGGTCTGGTTGTGGAACTCTTGTAACCGGCATGCATATAGGGACTGGTAAATCGTTTATTGGCGCCCTTCTTGCCAAAGCCCTGCACGATTTCACTGACCAGACGATTCTTGTTGTCTGTTACACGAACCATGCGCTCGATCAGTTCCTCGAAGACCTACTGAAGATTGAGATTCCAGATTCAAGCATCGTGCGTCTAGGAGGGGGCGCCAACGCTACCATTTCTCACCTTAGTCTGAAAAAGCAGACCAAGGCGAAACATGCTCGCTCGAACGCGGAATGGACCATCATTGACACTTTGAAGTCGAGAGCGGAGTTTCTGCGTAAGGAACTCGATACCAAGTTCTCGAGTTTTCTTGCCTCTGGAATAACCCTGGAGGATATGCTCACTTACGTCGAGTTCGAGGACTCGGACTACTTTGATGCATTCCAAGTGCCCGAGTCCACGGATGGGATGATTCGCGTGGGAAAGAATGGAGACGTTGTTGACGCAACATACCTCATCTCTCAGTGGTCCCGCGGACGGGACGCCGGGATATTTAAACAGGAACCCCGTATCCTTGATGCCACAACAATATGGTCCATGCCCCAAGCGCAACGTCAGCAGAAGTTGGTGGATTGGAAGGTGGCTATCAACCGGAGCATCGTTGACGATGTCTGGAAGCTTGCAAGAGACTTTGACGAGTGTCAAGACGAGCTCTCGCGCAAATTTAACGAGTCTGAGGTCGCGTTACTCAAGCAGAAACGGGTCATTGGCTGCACTACGACGGGGGCAGCAAAGTATACCGAAGACATCAAGGCCGCGTCACCTGGCGTATTGCTCGTCGAAGAAGCAGGCGAGATTCTCGAGAGTCATGTCATTACCGCCCTTGGGAAAGACACGGCTCACATGATACTTATCGGGGATCACAAGTAAGTTGTTACCCCTGCTTTCGTTCAGTTGTTGACTGGTTATCGTTTGCAGGCAGCTTCGACCAAAAGTGAACAATTACGAGCTGACGGTCGAGAAAGGGGAAGGATATGACCTGAACAGGTCTCTCTTTGAGCGTCTTGTTCTCAAGGGATTTCCCCATGTCACCCTTATCGCCCAGCATCGAATGCGCCCAGAGATCTCTGCTCTCATCCGTGCATTGACCTACCCCGGGCTCACCGACGCACCAAAAACCCAGAACAGAGCCAACGTTCGTGGAATCCAGAGCAACGTTGTCTTTGTCGATCATAGTCAGTACGAGGACGATGAGACGCGAATCTCTGACCGTACGGATGGTGGTTCGCAGACATCGAAACGAAACCAGTTCGAGGTGGACATGGTCATGAAAATCGTCCACTACCTCGTTCAACAGGGTTATGGCAGTGAGAATATTGTCCTCCTTACTCCGTATTTGGGACAGTTGTCGGCACTCCGCGAGGCTCTCAGAAAGGACGCTGACGCTATTATGAATGAACTTGATTCGCGAGAACTTGCCCGTGTAGGGTTGTTGGCCTCGCCGACGCCGACGCCGCACGCCAAGACTCAGAAAACCCGCATTCGACTGGCAACCATTGGTCCGTACAATTTTCGTCTATCCCTGACCAATCTATTCACGATAAGTGTCCCAGATAATTACCAAGGCGAAGAAAGCGATATCATAGTCGCAAGCTTGACCAGATCAAACTCTCATGGCGCAATCGGATTCATGAACTCTCCAGAGCGTCTCAACGTTCTGATTTCTCGCGCACGTGATGGCCTCATCCTAATCGGCAACTCCCAAACTTTCAAAGCGTCCAAAACAGGCGGGGAGTTGTGGACGAAATTCTTTGGTCTCCTGCGCAATGGTGGTCATATATACGAAGGCTTTCCCATCAAGTGCGAACGGCATCCCACAACTACCGCCTTGATCAGGTCACCTGCTGAGTTTGATACCTTGGCGCCTGATGGTGGGTGTGCGGAACCATGGTAAGACTGCCCACGCTTTGAGTTTTGTTTGGAGACCTCACATACATTGCACAGTGGTTCGCTGCTCAGTTGCAAGATTCATACGTGTGCGAAGAGGTGCCATCCACTCAGACTGGGACCAGGTCAACCGGACGCCCACACGACGATGCCTTGCAGCCACCTGTTCACTATGCCGTGTCCAGCGAATGTGCACCAGATGAAGTGGAAATGCTCCCAGAGCCGACCTGAAACGTGCACGGCTTGCGAGAAGGAAGCAAAGCGCCTCGAGAAACAAGCCAGGCTCGAACTCGAAGCACAAGAGCAACGAGACGCTGCACAACGTCAGCACGAGCTAGAAATGACGGTGCTCGAAGCTCAGTTGCAGCTCGAGAGGGACAAGGTAGCTGATGTCCAATCTGCCAAAGACAGGGATAACGAGAAGCGGCAAAAGCAAAAGGAGCTCGAGGATGCGAAGAAGCGGTTGAAGAATGCTGCGAAACAGGTTGGGCATCAGACGTCGGCGGCGGCGGCAGGAAGTGGGAATGCGAGTTCAGCTCCACCCCAGTCTACGCCTTCCACGTCGGGTCCGTCTCAGGGCGGTGCAAACGATGCCTCTGCGCATTCACAGAGCTCCACTTCAACCCCATTGCGTCCTTCAGTACCATCCCCTGCTCGAGATGAGTGGGAACGCCAGAAGTGTGTCGACGGTATACAGAATGATGCCATAGACAAGATCATGGATCTGACAGGGCTCGAGGAAGTCAAGGAGCAAATCCTGAGAATCAAGGCAAAGATCGACACGATGAAGCGCCAGGGTGTTCCCCTGAACAAAGAACGCCTCAATCTCGTTTTGCTTGGCAATCCTGGGACAGGTCAGCTACATTTAGCGTGTCGCTCATTTGCTGATGTCGTTCTTAACCAGGCAAAACCACGGTTGCGAGGCTGTATGCGCAGTTTCTGGAATCTATTCAAGTCTTGCCTGGGGACGCGTTTCTAGAGACGACAGGGTCTAAGTTGTCCTTTGAAGGCGTCGGAGGCGCGCAGAAGCTGATCGACCAAGCGCTCCAAGTCGGCGGAGGAGCTATCTTTATCGACGAAGCCTACCAGCTTACGAACGACAATTCTGGAAAGCAAGTCCTCGACTTTCTCCTTGCTGAGATGGAGAACAGGGTAGGAACGCTCATCTTTGTCCTGGCGGGATACAACAAAGAGATGGAGAAGTTCTTTGAACATAACCCCGGCTTACCGAGTCGTGTTCCATATCGACTCCAGTTTGCCGATTATACGGACACAGAGCTGATGACGATGCTCGAAGACTTGATCCTCAAACGATACCAGGGAAGAATGGTGATCGAGGATGGCATCCGTGGTCTCTACTGCCGCGTTGCTGTCCGACGTCTCGGCCGCGGTCGGGGTGTACCAGGTTTCGGTAACGCGCGTGCGCTGCAGAACATGTTTGCAAAGGTCTGCGAGCGTCAAGCAGAACGTGTCGAGAAAGCACGTAGGGTCGGAGCTGCTACGAATGATTTCTACATGACGAAAGAAGACCTGATTGGACCTGATCCGTCGCAAGTCATTCCGAATAACGCGGCATGGGCAGAGCTACAGGGACTGATTGGACTCGAGTCTGTCAAACAATCTGTGCACAACTTTTTTGCGCTCGTCGAGACCAATTACCATCGTGAACTGGAGGAAAAGGAGCCGCTTCAGATGTCGTTGAATAGGGTCTTCCTTGGCTCTCCGGGTACAGGAAAGACGAGCGTTGCCAAGTTGTACGGCCAGGTCCTTGCAGACCTGGGTCTCCTGAGCAATGGGGAAGGCAAGTGGACAGTCATGAGCGACTTTCCTGAAGAACTCACACATTTCCTTGTCCTTTCAGTCGTCACGAAGAACCCCTCGGACTTTGTAGGCGCATACTTGGGACACTCGGAAAAAAATACAAAGGCTATTTTGGAGAGCACTCGAGGAAAGGTGCTTGTGATTGACGAGGTGAGTGTATGCTATTCATATTCAACGCAGATGACCGTGAACTCGTACGCCAGGCATATATGCTATACAGTGGCAAGACTAACGGAGATCAAGATTCATTCAAGACCACTGTCATCGATACCATTGTCGCTGAAATCCAGAGTGTACCTGGCGAAGATCGATGCATGCTGCTTCTCGGCTACAAGGAACAGATGGAAGAGATGTTCCAGGTACGTCCACCATGTTTTTTTACCAGTTTTTTTTCTGAACCCACATCGATGTAGAATGTCAATCCAGGTCTAGCTCGCCGTTTTGCCATCGAGAACGCATTCAGCTTTGAAGATTTCACCGAACCACAGCTAATGCAAATCCTCGATTACAAGCTCAAGAAGCAGGATCTTGCCGCCAACGACGATGCAAAGCAAGTTGCACAGGATCTTTTGAGTCGCATGAAGGATCGCCCCAATTTTGGTAACGCGGGCGAGGTAGAGAATTTACTCGGCCTAGCAAAGGACCGGTATCAGAAGCGGATGTCGTCTGTACCTCCTCACCAACGATCCGACGTCATCTTCGAACCTCAGGACTTTGATCCCGACTTTAACCGAAGCCAGAATGCGTCCGCAAACTTGGCAAAGTTGTTCGAGGATGTCATTGGATGTGACGAAGTCGTCCAGAAACTTGACAAGTACCAAAGAATTGCACGGACGATGAAAGCCCAAGGGCTTGATATGCGCAAGCAGATACCGAGTAACTTTGTTTTCAAGGGACCGCCGGGTGAGTACATTGGGAACTAAAGCATGGAAACGTCTTGATGTTTTCTCGACGCTCAAGGTACTGGGAAGACGACCACCGCGCGGAAGCTGGGTCAAGTGTACTTTGATATGGGGTTCTTATCCTCCACGGACGTGATAGAGTGCTCGGCGTCTGACTTGGTTGGACAGTATGTGGGGCACACAGGGCCCAAAACCAGGAAGCTCTTCGAGAAGGCGCTGGGAAAGGTACTCTTTATCGATGAAGCGTACCGCCTCGGCCAGGGACAGTTTGCACAAGAAGCGATGGACGAGATCGTCGATATAATGACCAAAGACAAGTTCATGAACAAACTGGTTATCATCCTTGCCGGATACGACAACGAGATGAACAAGCTTTTGGGAGTCAACCCTGGCCTTTCGAGTCGCTTTTCCGAGGAGATACATTTCAGTAACATGACGCCGGACCAATGTCTTGCATTACTCGACAAGGACCTTCGCAAGAGCACCATCATCGTCACCGAGCTGACGAACCAGGGTTCGCCAGAGTATCAACAAATGCGAAACATTGTCTATCGCATGTCTATCCTACAGTCGTGGGGAAATGCTCGCGACATCAAGACGCTCGGGAAACGCATGTTTCAGCAAGCGTACGCCAACGCTTCCAATGGTGGACAAGTAATGCTCTCTGTTGCGGAGGCCATCGACATCATGCAGTCCATGCTCAAGGAACAACGAACCAGACTTGGTGTTCCTACTAGCACTCGTGCCACGAGCTCGCCTCCGCCGCCTGTCGCAAGTCTCAGTGGTCCCCCACCGCCACCTCCCCCTACTGCATCTTCTTCGTCTTCCCAATCGTCGAAACGTCCCCCTCCACCTCCGCCTCCGCCTCCACCGTCTTCCAACACCCCGAAGCCCCCGCCGCCCCCGCCGCCAGCCAAGTCAGGCGGATCACGGGCACCCCCTGCACCTCCAAAGGAGCAACGACCAGGGCCTGCAAAGCAACAGAAACGCAGAGCTGAGTCGCCCGCATCAAATGCGCCACCTCCCGGTCGGGCTTCACCTTCACAACCCTCGCACGTGCCTGCGCAGATCGCAACGTCCATGTCGCAGGTAAAGCGAGATGCAGGAGTGTCGGACGAAGTCTGGAACCAGCTCCAAGCTGACAAGCGTGCTGCAGAAGAGCACGAGCAACGCGCAAGAGAAGAACAGAGTCGGCTCCAACGAGAGGTGAACAAGGCACGTGATGCCGAGCGACGGGCAGAACGCGCCAGGATGCGTGCAGCGGCTCTGGAGCGCGCCAAGCGAGAGGTAGCGGCAGACAGAGCGATGCAGGAAAGGCTCCAGCGCGAACTGGAGGCTGCTCGGAGACGTGAGGCCGAGGTGAAAGCTGCGAGGGAACGGGCGGTGGAAGAGCTGAGGCGGAAACAACGGGAAGAGGCGCAGAGGGCACAGAGTGAACAAGAGATAAGGCGTAAACTGCAGAGATCGGGACGCTGTCCGATGGGATATCGCTGGGTGAAGCAAGTGGGGGGATGGAGATGTGAAGGAGGGTCTCACTTTGTTAGCGATGGCCAGCTGGGGCACATCTAACTGTCGCGATTGTTCCCCCAGCTCCCATCCCGACCTATACTCTCTGTTCAAATCTTTCTCTGCCAGTATTTATGATGCCAGCGCGTACCATTCGGACATGGTGATTGGAACGACGCTCCGAGTCAAAGCTCATGCTAGCAACCTGAGCGAAGGTGCCAACCAACAACTTTGAGCCTGGGCTGGTACGTCGTCGTGGTCAAAGTTTGTCTATTTACTTGCAAGGGTCGCCGCTTTCTCTACTTGGACGCTGAACTTGAATGAACTTTGTGCTTGGTAAATGACTCCAAGGCTGCTGCTGCTCGACCATCCGACAGTAAGGTTTAAGGAACGCTGGAAACGAATGCGTATGCACAAGGATTGAACTCTTGTTGTGCTAGAGTACATGGTCACATTTGTTGACGAGGGCGGAGAGTAATGTACGAGCCGCATTGCTATATAGAATACAAAGAACATGTTGACACCCAAACACTCGAAGGCCAACGTGTTTGAAAGGAAGCCATGTAACAAACGATGCGCCGCTGTGCAGTGCACGTGCAGCATCTCGATAATCCGACCACGTCAACAGTTGCTCGGATACATCCCTTGCCATGTCAAATGCAAGCCTATCATTGATCGACCACGTCGTCCCAATGACCCATATCATGCCTGCCGCGATGTGAAATACCTCATTGCCCATCGCCGTCTGACATGGGGATAGAAAGGCAGCCCACCATGCAGCCGTGACTTGAACGCGACAATATCACATAGTTGCAAGCGGCATCCATCAGCGAGACAAAATCCACACCATCTTGGATTCCGTGGGAGGCAAAACCCCCCTCCTTCATCAAGACAAGTACGTCCTCGACTGTTCCAACAGATGGTTCCAGGAGGGTGAAACGAGCTGAAGGTAAGTTCCTAATGACTTCCCTGGTATATTCCTACTCAGTGTCAACACCTGGAAGCTTGGATAGGCAGTCCGAGGGAGGCAGACGGACAACAAGCAAGCTGAGATCGGGTGGGGGCGCAAGAAATTCTGCCGAGAGTAGGGACGTATGGCAGGATGACAAAGTCGGATACTTTGTGCCCGGGTTGTGCATGCCGCAAGGATAGAAAGGAACGCAAATCATTGGGGCAGTTGGACACCAGAGAATACGTGACAAGCGTCCAGGAGTCTGTGCGGAGATAGACGATTCGACTCTGAGCTAAAAGGACATGGGGTCGAGAAAGATAAGTCATCCAGGACTAGTTTGACTTACGACATCATTCCAGCTACTGTAGCCCTGTGATCGTCAAGGTCGTCCTTCTCGTCCTCAGTAGTGTGGCCAGCCATGTTTTGCAGCATTTTCTATTTTCCATTCTCGAGATCGCATAGGTGGACGCTATTTCAATGGGATTGGTCGAATCTCTTTGAGAAGCCTGAATGCGCCTGCTCCGAGGATGTTGCCACCCGGGCCAGAGCAAGTCAGCCCAACGTGTCGTAAATCCTACTGGTAGTTAGCCCATACCAATGGCGAGGGAAGAGAGAGGTATGGCTTATGTCAAGTGCGCGGCACCACGCAGCATATCGGACCACAGCAACGTGCTACCGCTTCGTGGACAAGGCTTGTTTTGCAGTGCAAGCATGTATGAAAAGAGCCAGGTATTTACCTCATCGCACAGTTTTACTACAGCTTACTTTCCCTATATTGCGAGGCTCACACTGGCACAGATCGGCTGCAGAGGCGTGATGGGCACAGCAGGTGTGTCGTAACATCCTTCTCCTGTATTGGCGGCGACAAGTTCGTTGAATTAGTCCGAACACGTGGTGCGGAAACGAGTAATATAAATGCGCCGCACATCCCTCGCTCTATACTTCAACGACCACCTTCCTGGCTCAGAATGAATCGCGGATTGAGCACTGAACAAGAACAACCACAACCTGAATCAACGAGGTCAAGGTGGACAAGGCTTGGGCTACTGTGCAAGCAAGCATGGACTTCACTACTTTCAGGCCCCACGTATGTCTCTCGGTGCATTCTTCCACAGCTCCCTATTCTAAGTGGCGATGGCGGGTAGATCGGGCACTAGAGAAAAGCCACCGCAACATGAACCAAGCCCGTCAACGTGGACAAGGTTCGGTTTACGGTGGAAGCGAATTTGGACTTTAATGCGCTCCAGGTATGTCTCTCGTTGCATGTTGTCGCTGTCTAACTAATAGTGACCGACAGGTCAAGCACCGGAGAGGAGCGACCACAACCCGAACCGGGCACGCCGCCAGTGCCACATAGCACCCCGTTTGTGGGTCTCAAG
>JBBPJP010000399.1:0-24821 GCA_038088775.1 Boletus barrowsii | reverse complement strand
TCTTATCTTCTCAGTCATCTTGAGTTCCACTTGGGCTGAAGGGCCCATACCAGGGTGATCCGAGAATTATGGGTTTATTCCAGTAAGGCTGGCAGAAAAGCTCTGTACATTGTTACTACATTATGTGCATTTGGATTAGATGCTGCTAATATCCCCGCCGAGGTAGACACCGCTGCTCATTGTGTCGACTCGGATAGCACGGAAAAGGGTCTTGATGATTCATTGATGGCAGCAGGGGAGTACGAAGATATCTGGGCCTTCATTAACTTTGACGAGTGCATGTAACTAGTCTTTTTTCCGCCGCGTTACACGTTGCCATCGTTAGCAACCAAGCTGTCGAAGCAGCGTTATGCCCCCAAAATTAGCAACCGACCCCCCGTTACGCGTTATTTTTAGCAACGCAACCAGCCCAGCGTTATGCGTTACGGTTGCCTCCATACAGAAAGGCACAGTACCTCGCACACTCACCACGGGTCATACCATCTCCAACAAGTGGACGACCATGTACATGTTGACACTCGAGGGCTGACTCAGGCGTACGATTGTCTCAGCTACGGGCAACGACCTACGGGTAAATTTCAAGCTCATATGTTTCCCGGATCATCGTCAGCCTGTTTGCTGTTTTACGCCTCAATCGGTATGCACCAGTGGACAGTGCAACTTTGCAGAATCTCGCTGCTGTTTCGCTCACAGGCGTTAATTAGCTGACGCAGTCAAAGGGAATACAGGTAGAATGTTTTTAGTTCGCGGTTGCCACGTCGGATTCACTACCGCCACGAGTAACGACGTTGAAACGTTGATGGCAATTCCAAAGCAACAACGCCGTCGGACAACATTTCGTATAAACATGGTGCGTGGTCCCGGTCAGTATTTGAGACATGCAACATCCTAGACGAAAACAGCCTGAGCGCCTCGCTCTAGGTAACCTCGGCCTTCATCTTGCAGCCGCTGGTGATGATACCTGAAACCTATTCCACCTTGGGCCTCCGTCCGGAGACCCATCTCCTTCCGCCTTCCTGTTCCTCCCGTTCATAAACCGTCACTTCAAGACAGTCGATCCCTGGCATCTTTCTCCATACTGAGAGCACTGGCAGGTCGCTTATTGGTGAACACTAATGGACACCACCGGATCGTCGACACTGACGGCAACACCATGCCCCAGGCCTCCAGAATCAGATTTGCATCCCACACGGTTGTTGATCCCCTCCCAGCCATCTGGGTCATCCTCGGCAGTTAGGAAACCAGGAAGAGTCCGAGAGCAGAAAACATTGCTCCTGCAGCGGGCTGCTACTCTCATGCAACCTGAAAGGAAGTTGGCGCCAGACCCAACGGTCTGGAAAAGTATACGGGCCATCATATTGGCGTCTTGTGAGTCGTCTAACGATGATGCACGCCTTCTTTCTGATCCGTGTCTCATCAGATTTCAATGTTCTATTCATTTGTGTTCCGGCATCTGTGTGTCCTGTGGTTTCCTTCTCGCTTGTCTTGTGGTAATATTTGCTCGAACAGTGGGCACTCCATTTCGCGTTGCCCCATGAGCACATCCTCATCGCCAGCTGTACGTGGTTGTCCCCCGTTCCACACCAGTTTCTCTCATCCCAGTTCAACAGTTTCCTTTTTGGCCATCATATCTCTCGCCAAGGTGGGCAGATGACTTGAGAATCACAGCATAATGTTCATGAATCGTTAGCTGCTCGCATTTGCCACAGAGGATCTATCCATACGAGTCGGACACACCCTGGGCACCCTCATTAGCGTTACACTTGTATGTTAATCGTTAACTATCTCGTAGCCCTCTGACATCTCTCTACTCAGGGAAACGCGTAAGTGGCCCCTCGCTTCTCTTCTTGCATGTTCATGTTTATTTATTTACCAATTTCTTTATCAGTGTCGAGTTGATCATTTCGGTATGTTGAATTCCGTTATGGCGTCTGCATGTCGCAACTCATCGCACGCTCCGTGAGATCGTCGCTTTGGTTAGATGCGAAATAGACATTGTGCAGTCATCCCGTGGGTAGAAGGGTTTTTTCCCGTCA
This sequence comes from Boletus barrowsii, assembly GCA_038088775.1. Classification (NCBI taxonomy): domain Eukaryota; kingdom Fungi; phylum Basidiomycota; class Agaricomycetes; order Boletales; family Boletaceae; genus Boletus; species Boletus barrowsii. The sequence continues at coordinate 22,785 of JBBPJP010000399.1, read as the reverse complement.
GTTGTACATCTCCACTGATTTTATTAGTTGTCGGGTCTATACTGAGTAATTTGCGTGAGCTTCAGTCATATAAGCATTTTACCACCGTTCATCTCACTCGTGCGACAGTGTTCGTGCTCGGCACGTGTTTCTTCGTGGGTGGTTTCAGGTACTCGGAGCAGGGATTTGGGGCCTGTACGGGATTCTTCATTTCATGGTCGTTTGCATTGCTTGAAATCTTGGATCAACAGTGTTGGCACAGACTAACACAACCGTTCTTACGATCAGTGTTATTGCCGTCCTGCTTCCCAGTGCCTTCGTGATATCTCTCGGGGACTCGTTCGATACAAACATCGTTGGTTCATTGGTCCTCAAAACGAGTCATGGGGTGCGTTCACCAATACCGGGGACAAACGAGTATCTCTGAGCTTTTTTGCAGGTTTCCATCATCCTTCTGTTCAGTAAGGCGTTCTTCCAAGTCATGATCACATGACCAACGCGATTTTCCACCTCTTCAGTCTATGCATCCTACCTTTTCTTTCAGCTTTTTTCGCATAGAGATCACTATCGACACGATAGTGTTCAGATTGTGCAATCAAAAAAATACACCAAGAACTCATTCGAGTTACAGAAATTCCGCCGTGGCACACGATCTACGTTGCCAAGCTACTCTGAGACACCGTTGGCAGACTCTCCTGTAGCCTCCCGGCCACAGATCCATATCATCGCGCCAGAAGAGCAAACAGGCGTTGTTGTTGATCTTGAATCAGGACCTGCCTCACCAATATCTGAAGAAGAAGTCGAAGAGCCTCAAATGAATGTTCCTGTGACTTTCGGACTGTTGGTTACCTTAACTGCCGTGAGTTTGCTGGTTACATGCTCTCTTGACGAAGGTCAACATTGACGTTCTACCCAGTTCGTTGCTGTTACTGCAGAGTTTCTAGTAGACTCCTTCACTGGGCTGACGCACGGTGGCCATATTAGCAAGGAATTCATCGGAATCATTCTCCTCCCCATTGTCGGAAATGCTGCAGAGCATGTCACAGAGCACGTCAATGCTGTGACGTCGTCTGCCAGGGACAAATTGACGCACAGTTTGAGTGTTGCAGTCGGTTCTAGTATCGTGCGTTCTCAATCACATTGTTTTCAGGCCATAACTAACCTCTACTCCGTCAGCAAATTGCGCTCTTTATAATTCCGTACGTCATACCACCTCTCCCGATTGCCATGTGTTTAATTGAAAAACACAGGTTTGATATCACGTTGGCATGGATTCTGGGAAAGCCGCTTACCCTCTTGTTTGACCCTCTCCAGTCTATCGTCCTGTTCCTTTCAGGTATGTCATCTGTTTTGCCCTTTCACCCACAAGGATTCTGTGACCCCTGATGCTGTATGCAGTGCTCACCGTCAGCTACGCCGTCCGAGACGGTAAATCGAATTGGCTCGAGGGGGTAACTCTGATCTGTACGTTCTGTTCATCACCCCGAAACCTGGTTTTGACTTGGACGTGACACCCCAGGCCTCTACTCCATTGTCTGTGTTACGTTTTGGTTTTACCCTGGTATGTCGTCAATTTAGAGTTGGCGAACCAGATCCAGTCGTGTTCTGATTTACTTGTAAATTTCAGGTGTCGAGCCTCTGTTGACCTGTTAGATACCATAGAAAGTAGTGCATCTATGCTCCATAATAATCCAGCATACTTTCTTAGCGTTCGTTAATACTGGTCACAACCATGTATTCACATGACAACATTTTATATATGAATTACAGCATTTCTGACAACAAAAGGAGGATGAACACATTACTGGTGGCGGAGGTACTGAGCTGCGTACAAAGTCAATAACCATGACAATCGAGAGAGCACACTGAGCTTACCAGTTACCATCGCATGGTCTCGCTCATACGGTTCCAACGTAATCTGAGCGATGGGCTTGAGTTTACTGGCTCTGAGAGTCTGCACCTCTTGCGAAAACACGGCAGATGGTGCGATCGTTGAGTCGACGCAACTTGCTTTTATGGATATGACGACATGACCGCCATCCTTGAGGAAATACTGTGCATTGTAAATGACTATACGCGCTTGATCCGGCTGGGCAATGTCTGCAAAGATCACGTCGACGGTCGAGATGAGCATGCGATACTTGTTTGGTAGACGGGCGTCCTCGACGATGGCTAGTGCCCTAGTCCTCAGTAGACTGGCTTGGGTGAAACAGCGTCTACTCACGGATGACATTCGTCCGTTTTTTGGCCATGTTAATCAGGTCTCGACCTGATCGCGCTGAGAACTCCACCGCATATACAACACCCTCCTGCAGAGCACAGAAATGCCATTAGCAACACGAGCAAGAAACCAACGAACACACATACGGGACCAACGATATCAGCGACGTGGCTCACGCTCGTACCGCTCGCAGCACCCAAATACAACACCTTTTTTCCAGGGGCAATGAAAATATCATCCATCCCACCCAGGACACCCGCGGCCAGTTTACTCCGAAACGGATTCCACACCCGATACTCCACCTTGGTCTCCTCTACCGCACCCTCGATCGTAATCCGCTTCTCCCCATATACGCTCTCCCCGGGAACGAGGTTTTTCGTGACCAACAAGTGATCTTTGCCTTTGGCGATGAATATCCCTGGGTGTCGGTGGGGCTCGAGGATGACTTTGGCGCCGCCGCGTGCGCCGCCCCTGCCGCCCCTTCCAGCTCCACGTGCACCTCGACCGCCACCGCCGCCTCGACCTCCCGCACCTCGACCGCGCGCTTGGAAACCACCACCGCGAACGCCACCACCTACATCGCAGGTCAGATCCAAGATATGGAAAAGAACTCGTTGAGAGATGCACCATAACCACCTCCTCGACCACCCCCTCTCGGAGCGCCACGTCCAGCACCTCCGCCACGCCCTCCACCACCTCGTCCTCCAAATCCACCGCGGTTACCTGATGTGCCTGTGACAAGAGTCGTATGCAGAGTAAAAAATATCACAGAAGAGGGACACATACCGTATGCCATTTAGTCACCCAGGCTGGCTTGCACCTTGGCTTGATCTTGACTTACTGAACCTCGTCGATAAACGAAATCGCTTCACGCATACGCCAAAAATTCGCGCCTTGCGCTACAAACAAGTACAAATTGCTCTTCGGGTTTCATCGGCCCGCTTAACCGGATCACCCTTCTCCTTCGCACCGCGCTCGTTGACTCCACGATGTTGATCACATCTCCCCTTCGAGTCGTACGTGCAACCTCAACACTTGTGGGAAATCGTCCATAAAACGGCTACACTGCTTGCTAGATGATAAATGATGAACAACAGCACCTACCACCATGACACAACGTGCATCGCAAACTTCGTAAGACATGTTCTATTTCTGTATTGCCTTGTTGTAGCTCTGGTGCATTTGTTCCGAGTGAGACCGTGACCCATTCACACATCTACGCTTTGTAAATTTCTTCGAATAACCATGCTTATCAACAACTTTGACCGGCATTCACTGCAGTTGCCGCGCGCACCGCTCCTGTGGTCCTCGGGTGCCTTCAAGGAATCAAGGCTCAAGGTGCGGGACAATAACTATGCATGGAAATATGGATGTGCGTCTACGTTCCGGGAATACAAGACTTTGGAATCAAATGGCGCCAAGGCAGCGAGCCAGTTCGGTTCCGCTCGTTACCATCAGAGAATGACGAAACAGGTCATATATCTGCGCAGCATTGCAAAGGCCCTGTCCTAGCATTTGGTTGATAAATGCTGACAATATTTACTCTGAAGCCTTCCCACCTCCTACCTTTCATTTTTGTCTCTTTATTACTGGCATCACCGCTGCTTGCTCGCTTTCGCCCCGCTTACATCCACGGACCATGTCCTCCGACGTGCAGTCAGCCTTGGCACAGTTGCAATTAAACAACTATCTGTCCTGTTGGTCGTTTACATTTATGGTCGATTGAAATCTAGTTCTCACATACACGTTATAGTTGTCCTCGCCTCTGCAGTTGTTTATGATTATTGTAGGCCAGCTATTTCAATTTTGATTCCGCCCAGTTGGTCTGACCACCACGTCCGATTAGGCCTCACTATTTCGAAAGAGGTGATAGCGTATTAGCACTCACTATTCTTCCACCTGACATTTCCCCAGGTTACTTACATTTGGGTTTGTGATTGACATCTTTCCACGAAAGCACTATATATTTAATAGCATGATACCTGTGTTAGAAAAGACCCTGGACATGGGTGTCTATGCTGTTTCTTCTCGTGAGTATCCTGGCGTTCAATTGCTCTGCAGCATACATTAAACTTTAGGCGTATATTAGATTCGTTATGTGGGTTTTCTTAGTGCCTTGTGAGTCAATATTCGCTAGTAAGTGTTTCGAGTATTGATGTCAAATCCATCTCGAAGTACGTCAGCGTTCTGTATGTGCATGATATTGAATTGCATTGGATGAAACTGACAGAGTGTGAATCAAGTCGGAAGTACCTTCATACCTGGCCCAGTGAAGGTGCGACGCTCGCCACCCGTGTCTTGTCATTCACTTAATTGCTCACTGCACCTTGAATGATATAGACGTAAGTACCTAGTTCCACATTCGATAACCTCTAAGTATTGAAATGGTCTGATAGGTGTGAGCACTTCTGAATGACTATTCTCGAACCTAAACTAACGGATATTTCCAAGGCTATATAATTTATCTTCTATGGAGTTGGGCTTGGACGATTTTCTGGATGGCTGCCGATAGTGAGAGTTTGCTATCCTCCACTCCTCGACAAAATCTGATGATGATACTGATTGGAGTGCTAATGATTCTCCGCGTGTACGCGATGTACAACCGGTCAAAGATCATCCTGGGCGGTCTGCTTGTGATATACATCCCGGAGGTAGCCATGCTCTTCGCCTGCGTCAGCATCTACAGCGATCCAAAGTATAATACAGGTATGTCACGAATGAAGTCGACCAATCCAATGCGCCCTTTATGAGATTCTGCCTCCCAGTGTCGGTTGACCGGCTCCTCGACAATTTGTTTTGCGATATCATGCCTAGCACACCGACGTGGAGCATTGCGGCTACAACTATGCAGTGCATTCTAGGCACTGTCCTATGCACCTTGGTGGTGGTCAAGGTTATGAGAGGGTCACTACAAATGTATCAAGCAACGAAGAGGTGGGAGGTGAATAGCTATATTGCTCTCCTCGCCAGAGATGGTCTGTTCTATTTCCTCACGTACGTCCCCCCAAATTTGTTCCAGTACCTGCGTAGTGAACTCATCGAACAAATACACCATACGCAGCACACTCTTGAATAGTAGTCTCGTTACCTTGCTTTCCAGCTTCCAGAGTATCACTAACCAGGGGCCGGGCATACAGCTGTCCTTCGCTTTCGCTAATATTATCCTATTCACCCTCACTCCACGGTTCATTATCCATATACGAGAGCTATACGTTCTCGATTCGCAAGGTCGCTGGGACATCGACATTGGGTTTGGCTTGTCGAGTGGAACGAGGCGCAATGTCGGAGAATTGACGACGATTGGGACGATAGAACTTGCATTTGTAGAGGTAGCTGCTACCAGCATGTTGGAGGGTTGGGAAGAGAGTGCGGATGACTCGGAGGAGAAAGCAGAGAGTGGGGATACCATACAGGCATTGGTGGCTTAGGAGATGGTAACCTTGTCGGTAGTTAATGGTCCTTCTTAATTTATGTATTTCGTAGTCTCCGATTTCTTGAAGTGTAGCAAGGGCGAAGCTGGCAGGCAGAACAAAGTACATCCGCACCTGTAGAGAAGATAAAAATCAAGAATATATAGTATAATTTACCGTTGGAGCCACGAGAAAATCTTCAAGATCTGTGCGAGTTGTTGCACATCCATAGATTGACACGATGCTATGGATAAAAAACCTGAAACACGGACCGCACAACGTCTGGCACGGACCGTCATTCAATCTGATCGCGGACAGTTTCGAGCGTGACTCCGCCCGGTCCAGGAAGACGAGGACTTTGCCATCAGTGCCAGAAATAGGTGCTTCCAGACAGTGTGAAGTGCCACGGGCGCGCCCGTGGAAAGCCACAACTCCACGAACAGCGCTGGTGACCATAACTGGGATCATTGACTATGTCGCCATCATTCCGAATGAGTGACACACTCTCAGCATCTATATATCGTACAATTCTGGTTCGTCATCGGAGGATTTCACGGTCGCTGCATCGATGAAGCGTATCTGTGTGAACGCCACGTCACCGCCCATGGTCAGGTACCTTCAAGTTGGGCTCGCCACTTTTTGAAATGTTCATGGTCTGTCCGGATCAACGTCAACTCGGGCTCCGGACAGCGCTGGCTCTGATGCATCTGTGATATTTATACATGCACGTGCGATATCAACTAAAGAAGCCTTTGACCAGGATTCTGCAATTGCCGTCGCTCTCTGACCCGTCGTTGTGCCGCTATCAGCTGCCTTCAATGCTCAAGATGTGGCAGGATATTAACTATGCATGGTAATGACCCAGAGTGTCTAGGTTCCGGGAACGCAAGTCTTTGGAATCGAATGGCGCCAAGGCAACCGATTAGCTAGATCATTTCCCATCAGTAAACTCTGGAAATATTTATACCGAAGCCTTCCTACCTCCTACCTTTCGTTTTTGCCATCACTGCCGCCCTGTTCGCCCCCCTTACGTACACGGACCATGTCCTCCGACGTGCAGTCAGCCTTGACACAGTTTCAACTAAACGACTATCTGTCCCGTTGGTCATTTATGTTTGTGGTCGATTGAAATCTAATTCTCACATACACGTTATAGTTGTCCTCGCCACTGCAGTTGCTTATGATTACTGTACGCCAGCCATTTCGATTTTTAATCTGCCAAGTTGGTCCGACCACTAAGTTTTCAGGCCTCAATATTTCGAACGAGGTAATTGGGTGTTAGCACTCGGTATTCAGAAAGTCCACCTGACATTTCCATTTCCTCAGGTTACTTACATTTGGGTTTGCAATCGACATCTTTTCACGGGAGCACTATATTTAACAGCACCTATGGTAGAAAAGACCCTGGACACGGGTGTCTACGTTGTTTCTTCTCGTGAGTATCCTGGCGTCCAGCTGTTTTGCAGCACACATTAAACTTCAGGCGTATATTAGATTCGTTATGCGGGCTTTGTTAATGCCATGTGAGTCGATACGCACTAGTATGTATTTCGAGTATTGATGCCAAATCCATCTCGAAGCACATCAGCTCTTTGTACGTTCATGATATCAAATTGCAGTGGATGAAACTGACGGAGTGTGAATCAAGTCGGAAGTACCTTCATACCTGGAGCGAAGGTGCGACACCCGCCATCTGTGTCTTGTCAATCACTTAACTGCACACTGCACCTTGAATGATATAGACGTAAGTTCCACATTCGACAACCTCTAAGTATTGAAATGGCCCGACAGGTGTGAGTACTTCTGAATGACTATTCCCGAACCCAAACTGAATTCGGATATTTTCAAGGCTATATAAATTATCTTCTATGGGGGTGGACTTGGACAATTTTCTGGACGGCTGCCGATAGTGAGCGTTTGCTATTCTCCACTCCTTGACGAGACCTGACGATGATACTGATTGGAGTGGCAATGGTTCTCCGCGTGTATGCGATGTACAACCGGTCAAAGATCATCCTGGGTGTCCTGCTTGTGATATACATCCTGGAGGTAGTCATCCTCCTCGTTAGCGTCAGCATCTACAGCGATCCAAGGTATAATATAGGTATGTCGTGAATGAAGTCGACCAATCCAATGCGCCCTTTATGAGACTCTACCTCCCAGTGTCAATTGACCGGCTCCCCGACGTCTCGGTTTGCGATGTCATGCCTAACCCACCAACATGGAGCATTGCGTCTACAATTCTGCAGTGCATTCTAGGCACTATCTTGTGCACATTGGTGGTGGTCAATGTTGTGAGAGGGTCACTACAAATGTATCAAGTAACGAAGAGGTGGGAGGTGAATAGCTATATTGCTCTCCTCGCCAGAGATGGTCTTTTCTATTTCCTCACGTACGTCTCGTCCATTTTTCTTCTGTCGGCATAGCGAACTCATCGAACAAATACGCCATGCTCAGTACCCTCTTGAATAGTCTCGTCACCCTGCTTTGCAGCTTCCAGAGTATTGATGAGAAGGGACTGGCCATACTGCTGCCCTCCATTCTTGCCAATATTATCCTATACACCCTCACTCCGCGGTTCGTCATCCATGTGCGAGAGCTATACGTTCTCCACTCGCAAGGTCGCCGGGACATTGACGTTGGGTTTGGCCTGTCGAAGGGAGTGAGGCACAATGCCGGTGGGTCGACGACAGTCGGGACGATAGCATTTGCAGAGGTGGTTGCTGCCAGTAGGTTGAGGAGCTGGGAGGAGAGGGCTACGGGTGACTCGGAGGAAACATATACCATGCAGACATTAGCGGCCTAAGTATGGAGCAACCGGTAACCTTGTTACCCTTTGTCAGTGGTTAATTGACCTCATTTATATATATAGTAGCCACCGATTTCTAATGCGTGTAAGTACTCCAGGGTCCATGCATGTTATTTGTCTAGTTGAATCTCGAGCCCGACATCTCGATGCCTATGATTTATCGTTGGCAGTGTTGCAAGACGCGCCTGTGAAAGAATCTCCTTGGTGGGCATTGAGAGTACGATTTTTCTTTTCTAACAGTAGAAATATATCCTAAAATCCGATTCTTTCGGATGGCTTGGCGAGGAGGTGCGGTTCGACGATGTGCTGTTTTCGCGGCGCGTTTTGAAATTAGTTCTAGCTAGTGCGTTTATCGGCTCGCATAGCTGGATCAATCTCGATTGAGGATCGGTTTGTTTCAAATGTTGTACATTGCACTACCGCGCAGCCTGCGAAAGATATGGCGATCGGGACCATTGTCTCTGTCAAGAAACAATACAGCAAGTCTCGTGGTGTGGTGTGGTAGCACGATGCACTATCTGCTCGCAGACCACCTCTACCCGTTGCTGCAGAAGAACCCCATCGTCCAAATCATGATGTCGACTGATCGTACGATGAGCGATCAACTGAGGCGCCAACCTGTGACATTGAACGCGGACATCAAGATCTGCAACCAAGTGACTAATTATAGTAGTATTTCTGATCAATGAATTCACCATACAATAGCTCACAAGCTGATCACCCTCTCGTGTAATGTCGGTTATCGCAATCCTATATTATCATCTAGAAAAGGGCTAGAATGTCTGTCTCCTCGATTATATATAATGGACACAACGCCTAGCATCATGCCACAAAATGAAATGCAAAGTCCATACACATCATCTGACATCGACCAACTTAGCTTTACGAATATTCGGGAGGTGCCTCGGATTGAAACGTAAGCGAATGCCGGTCTGTGCCGTGCAGATCGCGGAGACGAGCAACTTCGTCCCTTAGCAGTTCGACCTGCTCCAACAGTGCATCATTATTACCAGACGACGGAGGAACGGGCGAGAACGATGCGGTCGTGGAAGTGCGCGGAATTGATGGATGCAGCGTCGTATTGGATACATCCGTTTTACTCCTTGACGTAGGCTAACACAGTGTTGAGGCGATTGAAGCGAGAAAATATAATGGCACGTTGGTGGGCTTACCTCTGTTGCGAGGAACCCCATGAGGGTGTCTGGGTACGTCGATGACGTGGTACCTGCGAGAGGTGCCTGTGCCACTTCATGGGATAAAAATGGTTCCACTACTGGCAGAGCCCATTCTTCCATTGGAGGTTGACCATCATCACGTTTCTTGTGTCTCCTATAACATAACAGTGATGTAGCCACGAGGACGACAGCAGCGACTCCTCCCACTATACCACCAACAATAGCGCCAATATTTGGACTTGAGGATGTCGCTGTCCCTGGCAATGGAGACGAAGTGGAAGATGGCGTGGCAGACGAAGAAACAGAAACCGATGCATCCATACTAGCAGAACACCCGTGAGAACGGCACCAATCGACGTAGGACGGCGAGACGGAGGACATACGTGTAAATGACATAGTCAAACAACATCAACACGTGGTTCCCCGAGTCGACCGGCTGTATCATCATATTGTGTTCGCCGAGGCCTATTGACTCGTTGCCATAGACAAGCACGTTGTATTGATAATCGGTGGATGACGACGGGGTATGTGTATACCTGCCCACTGTGGCTTGGTCCAGCACAAAGTCTACATCCGTGAATGTAGTGGCACCGGTAACATTGTTCGCGGTGATGAAGAATATGTACACAGCATTTCCTGTAGATATCCATGCTTCAGGACAATTCAAGGTTAATAGAGGGGGACCTTGCCTGTAAACGTGAATTCGATTGCCTGTGTATGACCGCTGCTCGGATCAAAGGTGGAATCGTGCCATGTGCCGTTGTACGCCAGCGTCGGATCTGGCTTCACGAAACATGCGGTACATTTATTGCCAATATTCCACACTGAGTCAGTGGGCAAGTATTGGGGCACCACGGCGCCAGTCAAAACCGCATCGTCGACGGTCACGTTTTGAGGCGTAGCGAGGGCGAAGCTGGCAAACAACACAAAGTACACCTTGACCTGTCCGGAGCGTCTAAAGGGTATCATGGGAGAGCCAGGGATACGAGTCGAACGGAGTTAGGTAGTACTTACTGTAGTCACGTTGAGCCAGCTCAACACAGCTTTACTGATGTACGTTATGTCCATGTTTTAAACCAAAAGTTGCTAGGGAGGGCCTGCGGCGACAATGAACTGCTGGGACTTGTATATTTTGCGGACCATACTGGACACTGGAAAGTGTGATGGATTCGATATGCGTGAAGACCGTTGAAGCCCGGGGATTCGAAGGCAGTCAAGGAAGGGTTTATGGTGTCCGGGGTCACGGTACCTCAGCTGACTCATACTCGGCGTCGCCATATAGCCAGGCAACGTGCCAACAAAACTATCGGGAAAACATGGGATCATTGACTAGATCGCCATCATTTGCGTCACCCTTGGCATTCACATCAGTTTGTACAGTTCTAGTTCGTCATCAAGAGATTTCCAGATGTCCTAGAGGTAATTTCAAGCCATGCCATGTTCGAAAAATCAAATAGCTCTTCTAGCCGCCTTTTTTCAAGCGGTCCGCGGAGGCCTGAAATCCTAGCTCCGGTGTGCGCCGTCGAGTTGGCTTCGTTCCTCTAGGCTTCTAACTATTGACTCGAAGGAGTCAGGATCATCAATTTCATCACTCGTCGTCCCGGGCTGGCTGTTCAGTTGACCGAATGGCGGTTGGGATTTCGATATCCTCTGTCTTGTCAAGCAGATTCAAAGTACCGGAGGGCTTAAATGGAAGCAAACAGGTGTTTGGAAACACGGAGGAGGTGTGGGTGAGAGTGGATGCGCGTTCAGCATCTGTAGTAGTGGAAGCGAGGTGTCGTTTCCGTCTGAGCTGCTCTCGTGGGTTTTTCTCAGCAATGTACATCACGTAGGTGCATTCCCGGTTGTGCGGGGTTGAGCATGTGTCGGGGGGCAAGCCGGGAACGGAGTTTCGTCAAGATGGTCCCAAAATTACTGAAAAGTCGCTCGCAACTAATGCTGAATTGGCCGTCGTGGCATTAGTGCCAAAGGGACAGACGTAAAATATAATTCATCCATCCTTACATTCGTCGTGTTCTGAGCCTACCTTAACACAACTTTACTGATGGGCCGTGTCATGTATGTAATGTTATGTCCACGTTCAAACATTGGGGGGGTCTGTGGTGACAATGAACTGCTGGGACTGGCATTTTGCCATACTGGACACTGAACACGTGGAAGCTGGTCAGTGGAAATGATGGAGTTGGTCATACGGATACGGCCAGGCAGGACAGTTATCAGCTTGGGATCCATGAGCTGTCCAAGGTTGTACCGTAACACGGGCCCAAGCGAAGATATCTGTTAGCTTGGGGTGTGCGAGGTGTCGAAGAAAAGGAACACTTGTGCCGCTAGGTTTATGTAGCCCACTGGCAATGACTCGGAGATTTGAAGGTTGGGGAAAATAGAGGTGGGCGGGCTCAAGAGTGCTTGAGCCTTGGATATGATCTGCAGCCAAACTCAATGTACCATACAGGAAAGGGAGAGCTCGTACACGATGCGTGTAACCCTGAATGATGTTCTAGAACCCATAATGCCATACACCATCCGATTCACGTTTCGGGAAGGCAACGTCATGTCTAACGCTGGCTCCTTGAATGTTTTCAAGGTGCACGTCCTCGCCAGCGCGCCGAGATTCACAAGGCCTACGTGCCTCCGCTTACTTATCTGGCATGGAGGCCGAATTTGGGCGCGTAGCAGAAGCTGAAGATATGGATAGGGATTTCTTCTACGTGCAGCGCTTGATCATCATCGACGAAGAGGCTCGTGGGAATTAGCACTTTTTCCAGGACCCTGGTAGTCTAGAGGCCAGCTAGGCATACGAAAGTTCGGTATCGAAGACAAAGGTATTCGTTGCAGCGTCCGTCCGGTCCATGATTACAACTGTACCATCATCTGCGTGATAGTAAACAGTTTGGTGATGCGTCGCACGAACAACGATCGGGCTCATACTAGTACATTTCAGAAATTTACAGTGGATGACAAATCAGAGACGTAGCGATGAAGAATCGGGGCGATGACTTCCAAGATTGATTGATTGATCCTGTATGGAGCGGCTCAAGTCCCTCCTCGCCTTCCAAAGATCATGAGCGAGTGAGCGAGCTCTCACCCACCGCTCATAATACAGGTCACAAAGCTCCTGAGGTCGTTCACTGCCTCGATAGTAGCGATTGTTCCAATGGGTAGTCAGGCTGAAATCTGGGTAAGGAGAGACGTGGAAGAACACGCCGAGGGCTTCAATAGATTCTTCCTCAATGGGGGAGTTGAGGAGGTGGATGAATGAGTCCTTGGGCATGGTCAGGCCACGCCACGGATGGCCTTGGGGAATTTCTGTATAACCACGAGTGTCTAACATAAAGTAAAGCACTCGGAGCGACCTGCATCTCTCCAATAATTGTAGAAAGCCTCCGGGACTGATGGCGCTCGATGGTGTCCAGTCAGAATCACTGCCCACCTCAAACGTTTCCAAACGAGGCCAAGAAGATGCTAAACACAGTAACTCGCGCTCGTTCAAATCTGTGCCGCAAGAAATGTCAAGTGTGATGGATTTGATATTCGTGAAGACCATTAAAGACCGAAGGCGGTTGAAGGTGATGTAATATGAAGACACGTCTTCGGAAGGTGATTTATTATTGGTGTCGTGGACACGGAGTGAGAGTCTGTCCAAGGAGTCACGATGTGTGCAAGCTTCTTGGAGGGCCACGAAAAACGATACGAGGTCGGGCGCAGTGGGGCGAGTATAAAGAGCAACTAAAAGACTATGAACCTCTGGGAAATGGAAATGGCGGAAGATCCTCCAGATTGGATTCAATGAATCAGAAGTGAGGCAAATGTCATGGAGTGTGGAGAAGGGTAGCACGGAGGCAGAGGCTCGGATAGCAGGAATGCGATCGATCACTGCATCGTGTACCTTGAAGGCCATGTAACGCAAATTACGCAAGCGAGAGAGATGGGTGATAGCATCAGCGTTTAGACCCACTTCGTAACACCTCACAGAACGGAGGTATTCCCATCGACATATGAAACCTGAGATTGTGTCGGCATGGGCCCATCCTGACACATGGAAATCCGTTACGATTGGACATCCTTCCATGAAAGCTGCAATAGCAACGCCAAGGTTCTCCGTGTGTTGACACCAAACCTTTTCCAGTTTGGGGTGTGTAAGGTGTCGCAGAAAAGGAACAATTGTTACGCTTGGTTCGTGGAGCCCGACGCCACGAAGGTTGGGGAAAATTGATTCAACAGAGGTGGGTGGGTTGCAGAGTGCTCTGATGCAATCTGCATCTAAACCTGATGAACCATGGAGGCAACGGAGAGTTCGCACGCGACGCGCATAACCCAGAATGATGTCCCACTCATCCTGCTCAAGCGGTTTTCGGAGTGAGTAGGCCTGCGCGAAATTCCGTCAACCATCCACCATCGTATACAAAATTTGAAATGCCTTACACCTTCCAGTGACTTTGCCCTTGATGATTCAGGGAGACATCGTACCAGAGGTGTCAAATCATCCAACTCGGCCCATATCATATCTAATGCTGGATCCTTGAATGCTTTGCACGCCCTCGCCAGTGCAGCGAGATGAACGTTCGCATACCAGTATCGTCGTCCCGGTGCGTGATGGGGCCAGCGATGAAAAGGAGTGTAGCAGTAGCTGAAGATATGGAGAAGAATTTCTTCTATGAAGAAAGCGGGATGCATCGATGCAAAGTCGAGAAACTGAGCTGACTTGGTGATTAGTCGGATAATAATAATAACCGCCGTCTCCAGCAGCTTTCCCAGGATCCTCTGCGAAATCGGAGGTCTGTACGCTCCCACAGTTCTAAGATGAGCACTATCACTATGTAATGGTAGCCAATCTGACTTCGCTGTATTCAATTCGCTTCCCACACCCAACTTGAAGGTCGAGAAGAGACCAATACGCGGAACTAGCAAGATGGGGGATTACGCATGGGAGCAGCCTGGTCATACTCATTTCTCATCCAGACGACAGTCGCGTTGTTTTCGACTGTGCACTCTTATCATTCTAGCCTCGCTACTGTACCTCTCGAGAAAACTCTGGTTCAGAACCCACCCATCCACCGAGGAATTGGCAAGACGAGCGAAAATCCTCGATTCATGCAAGTACATCAAGACGCCGTCTGGGCCTCCATTGAACTTTCGCGCTCGCATGAAATCTGATCGCTTCTCACCTGAGGCGAAGCCAACACTGATCAAGAACGCCACAATTTGGACTGCTGGGAGGAATGGGACTGAGGTCATTTACGGTGACCTGTTACTGCTCAAAGGTTTAATTAGAGGAGTGGGTGTCATCGCTCCCGGCCTTGTCAGCGGTCTTGACGTTGAAGTCGTTGACGCAAATGGCGCATGGGTTACACCTGGTCTTGTTGATCTCCATTCACACCTTGGAGTTGGAAGTGCACCAGAACTCGACGGCAAGTCAATTTACTTGCCTCCTTCCCAACACCCAGTTTATTCATAGCCAGACAGGTGCACATGATACAAACTCTGTCAAAACACCTATTTTGCCCTGGCTGCGCAGTCTTGACGGATTGAATACACATGACGAAGGTTATGAGTTGGCACGCTCCGGCGGCGTGACAACTGCCCAAATTCTTCCTGGAAGCGCAAATAACATTGGTGTGGTCTAGCGATTTGCTTCTTAATTTCCGGGGATGATGTTTTGCTTTAGGTGGACAAGCATTTATCATCAAGTTACGAGAAACAACGGAACGTACTCCTTCTTCCATGCTTGTAGAACCTCCCTACACTCTCAATGGATCGCATTTCGATCACAACCTGCCACCTAGGTGGAGGCATATGAAGTGAGCCATCCGTCGCACTCCTTCCGGGAGACTTTACTAAAGTTTAATAGACACGCTTGTGGTCAGTACTATACATACCATCAGAAGATAGAGCGCGATTTTTTTACCGCATCCAACACAGGTGAAAACCCATCAAGAATCTACTCCATGTCTCGCATGGACACCGGTTGGAATTTCAGGCAAGCATATGACACTGCACGCAAGATTCGTCACCAGCAGGACGATTTCTGTACCAAGGCTGAGGCAGGTGCTTGGCGGGAACTCAAAGACTCGACTTTTCCGGAGTCCCTCCAATGGGAGGCCTTGGTCGATGTACTTAGAGGTCGAGTGAAACTTTCCGTGCATTGCTACGAGGTACGCATATACATACAATTTGATAGCTGTGGGCATTGAAGGTCTTTGCAGGCCGTGGATTTAGATGTCATTGTCAGAGTATGTCCCTGTGTTCAAAGCGGTGGTGCGATATTTAACTGACCCCCTTCGACAGCTCTCCAATGAGTTCAAATTCCCTGTTGCCTCGTTCCACCATGCCGGACAAACTTACTTGGTCCCAGATCTACTCAGGAAAACATGGGTGTGTCGCTATTCCAAAGGGTTTTCCACAACTCTTAAATTACTCGTGTTATAGGGTGGCATGCCTTCGATTGCCCTTTTTGCTGCCAACTTTAGGTCTGTTTTCCGATCAGACTGTTTTCTAATCACTCACAACTTACACAGGAAAAAGCGCGAGGCTTATCGAGGTTCAGAATTCGCTCCTCGTATCTTAGCCTCTGATGGTTTTCCCGTCGTGATGAAGGCTAGTCCTCGTGATTCGGGGTACCCAAAACCTTACTGATGATGCAATAGTCAGACCATTCTGTTATCAACAGTCGCTATCTCTTACATGAGGCAGCACAAGCTCATTACTTTGGTCTCCCAACGAATGTCGCACTGTTATCTATAACTGCGACTCCCGCGGATGCAATGGGTCTTGGTCACCGAATTGGTCATATTGAAGAGGGTATTTGCTTACCTCGTTGTCTGTTGGACAAAATATTGATCATCATCAAACAGGCTATGATGCCGGTAGGAATAAACACATCTCTTGCTGTGCTGAAGGCTCATGGGACACATAGATGTTATTGTATGGGATTCGCATCCACTGAGCCTTGCTGCTACGCCTCAGCAAGTTTTTATTGATGGCATCCCACAACTGAAGGCGCCTGAGGTGTCGATCAAGCCATTTGCATTACAATCCCCTCCCAACACACCCGACTTCGACAAGGAAGCAGCAGACGCATCCGCTTACGAAGGCCTTCCTCCCCTTGAAGCTCGTTCCGTACAACACAGCATTTTTACCAACGTTAGCAGTCTCTATATGAGGTCAACAGATGGCATTTCCGTCCAGTTTCATCCTCAAAGCGTTATCGTCCACGATGGAAAAATCGTGTGTTCGGGCGAGTGCTCCAGATACTTGAGTGACGATGAGCACGCCGAGATCATCAACCTTGAGGGCGGTTCCATCGTCCCCGGTCTGACTATCTATGGCCCACCTCTTGGTCTGACCGAGATCCGCCTCGAACCGAGCACGTCTGACGGCACTGTATTCAATCCTCTTACTGGTAACCTACCTGCTGTTCTTGGAGACAGCCTTATAAGGGCCATTGATGGTCTACAATTTGGAGGTCGAGATACCCTGTGAGTCTGACAACGTATCCACCCGAAAATACGACATTTACCATTGGATTGGACATCATCATCAGGTTGGCATATAGAGCCGGTGTGACAGCTGGTGTGACAGCCCCTTCAGGATCCTATGTCCGAGGCTTATCGACGGCATTCTCGTTGGGCGCGTCAAATCTCCTTAGGAATGGATCCATCCAGAGCGACGTTGCTGTGCATGTTGCGATCACGAAGAACAGTGCACAGAGTGTCAGCACGCAGATCGCCGCCTTGCGTGCCATGTTATTCGGAAAAGGCAGCGACGCAATGCTGTCTCGTGTCCGAGCTGTACGTTTCCCTGTTTCTTTTTTTCGTTGCGACGCTTGGCTAATTAGCGTGTTTGCTCCTCAGGGCACCGCAACATTGGTTGTCGATGTAAATAGTGCAGATACCATGGCGTCCTTATTACGCCTGAAACGGGAGTACCAGACACAGTTGGGTAAAACGCTCAAGATGACCTTTGCTGGTGCAATCGAGTCCCATCTCATTGCGTCGGACATTGCACACGCCGGTGTTAGCGTCATTGTCACTCAACCAAAGCCTTTCCCGACTACATGGGATCAACGCAGATTGTAAGTATTCTCCGTCCTGCCTCTTTTTTTTTCTGGTGTTGAGGTCTGAAACGCACCAAACAGCCTCGGAGGACCACCGCTCACAGCGGACTCGCTCGTGTCTGCGCTGTTAGCAGCAGGAGTTCAGGTGGGTGTCGGTCTACAAGACGAATTCGAGGCGCGCAACCTGCGGTGGGAAGTCGCTCGGGTATGTCAAATACGTTCTGCTTGTTCACCTCCACAGCTGATCTGACCAACGCGGACACATGACATATCTGATACCACAGCTCGCCCTCGCTTCGAATGGTACCATCGACCAGACGACAGCGCTCGCGCTTGCGACTGTCAACGTCGAGAAGGCGCTCGGTATTGAGGTCGACATGCCTCAGGATCTCGTGGCGTATAAAGGCGGGGATGCGTTTGGCTTTGAGGGCAAGCCCATCGCTGTGATCTCGGCGCAGTTTGGGCGAACAGACCTATTCGAGTAATGTTTCAATCCCCCCCTGGCTCCTACTGCTGATCAATCCAGATGGACTGCTTGTGATGATAACGATGAATAATCCTTATGATGAACACACTGCTGGTAGTGCCAGTGGTACTGTACTAAGTGTAATCAATTCTGTCCAAACCCTTCCAAACATCGTCGGAGCGGATGACTGTCTTGGAAGGAAGCCCAACCGTACTCGCTCGTTAGGTCACCCGAAAGAATCGAATTCTAGATGTATACAGACTTTTGTACCCACCCAGAAGAATTGTACCACTGGGGGCCAGCACTGCCAACGATAAGTCATTGGTACTGGGAGGTTGAGTTCGAGGTACACAACTAACATGCATGGACCTGTTACGAAGCACAGCTAACTAATACTCACTAGATACTTTCATTAGTTGGCTGCGTCTCGAGGCGTGGTGTAGGACCTCAGTCGTCGTGTGCAAAGGACTACGAACGATGTAGTACCAGTAAGTGCAACAACGACGAATTCTAGTAAGTATCACCATTATCCATGTAGGTTCGTATCTATGTTAAAGATTATAGCTCAACAAGATCCTCAGAGTACTTACACGGACTTGAAAATCAGAAGGGGCCATTGCCCACCGAGAGAAAGGGTAGCAAGGCGACCGTTTCTTCCATCCTCTGGCCGATTGGCACGAGTCCCTTCCGCAAACGCTAACGTCCTGATTGTCGATGACCCCCGACATTACGCCCCGCTCCACTAGACAAGCCAAACCCAGTGTCAACGTGAATGTCCAAGCGGCCCTGCATGTCGAGATCGATGAGGGTGTATAGGAAGCTGTTGGCGAAAACCAAGAGTAGCACCACGCCAGGGAATTCCTGACCGTTGATAAGCGAGGCATTGAAAAGCGGGGTGAGTAGACTATTTCGAGAAGGTGTTTTTTGTTCAATGAGTTCGCTATGCCGGTAGGAAAGAAATAAGACGGGGGGACATACGCGAGCTAATAGAAAAGACTCATCTATTTTCCAACTCCTCGTTGCTTGATGCATCTGTAGCGAGTCCCTCGCGAACCAGGCAACCACCAAGATGCACTGGATGATCGAGCTGCAATGTTCCACGTTGGGTTGCCGACCATGATATCGCAAGCCATGATGTCGAGGGGCTGGGTAAGCAACACTGGAGGAGAAAGTCTCGTAAAGGACGCAGTGGACCAGTCGACTTCGTTCGTGACATACCTTTACTATAGTTTTGGATCGCTGACTGACGAAGAGGGTGGCTACCTCCGGGATGTACATCACAAGCAGAACACCGAGAATCATCTTTGACTGGTTGTATCGCATACACGCGGAGAACCATTGCCACTCTAATAATTGTCATCATCAGGTTTCGTCAAGGTGTGGAGGGTAGCAAATGCTCACTATCGACAGCCATCCAGCAGCCTGAGTGCTTAAAGTATAAGCGATATAGCCTCGAAAATATCATTCGAGGTGGTTGCCGTATGTGGTCAAGTGATTGACGAGATACAGTGACGGATGTCGCACCCACACCGAGCCTGGGATGAAACACGTTTGTCAGTTTACTTCGTTTCGATCTGATACCATGAACATACCAAACGCTGACATGCTTCGGAATGGAACCGACATCAAACTTACCACAAGTATTAACTCACAGGGCACCAAGACAACCCGAATAACGGATCTAGAATACGCATCAGGTTTAGTATGCGCTGCACAACAATTGAACAGCAGGATACTCACGAGAAGGAACAGCGTAGAGACCCTTGTCCAAGGTATTTTCTATCAAAGGAGCACACTGTTGAATACTTGCACCCCCTCAAGGATGTTGATTACAAATTCAAATATAGGTAACCTATGAAAGTCGTCAACTGCAAGAAAATCTTCTGAATACAGATCACTACCGCTTTCGAAATTGTGAGGCCTAGATGCATGGTGGTTACAGCATGCCGGAACGAAAATAAAGTGGATGGCGTACAGTAATCATAAATAACTGCAGTCACGAGCACAACTACAACGCGTAAGTGAGGATCAGATTTCAATCAAACGGGAGATATGATCGTTGAACCGTAGCTGTGCCAAGACTGACTGCACCTCAGAAGACATGATTTGTGGTTGAGTGGGGCGAACACGTGCGAACACGGGCGGACGGCGATGACTACGGCGATCAAGGGTCGGAAATGTAAGGGTAGGAGGTGTGGCATTGAGGGTTTGAAGGGTTAGGAATAAATACTGTCGGAATGTACCAGGTAAATGCTAGCACAGGATGCTGAACGCGCTTACTATCACGTATGATAAACGTATCTCCTGTATAGAAGCATCCGTCGTACTATGATGGTATGAAAAGCAGAGAGAAACTGGCTCGCTGTCTTGGCGCCATTCGATTCCAAAGCCTTGCATTCCCAGGACCTAGATAAAGAATTACCGCTTCCACGCATGGGTAATGTCCTGTACCTTGAGTTTCAAGGTAGTTGAGGTAGCGGCCGTACGACGAATTAGAACAAGACCAAGATATGGCAATTTTAGGTGCCGGTCAATGGCCGTCTTGATGCCGCACTGGTATCAATGTGATATTACGGTCACGTATGCACTGCATGTCATGTCAGATCTGATAAAACCTCCGAAGGCGCTGAAGAGCCAGTGTGTCGATGGTTTCAGAGAGAGGTGCTTGATTCAGGGCAAAATTTCGAACATATAATCGCGACGCAGTTGGATCTCGGGGGATCAATTTTGTACGGGAGCTCTGCTGAGGCACCATCGCGCGAAAGCACAAGTACTATGTAGTGGTGGTGGTACAAGAAGCACAATTAATGGCCTTCGTATCTGCACCGTGACTGTGGAGCGTCACGCGTCACCAGGCCTCCATTTCCTTTTATGGGTTAGCTATCCTCCAATCGGAGTCTGGCCGTAAGTAGAGCCAAGCGATCACGTCAGGTACGAACATATGGCCACTCGGGGTAAGGGTCAGCTTGTATATAAAATTTTAAAGGCAAGTACGACCCCATCATGTCCAATTTCGTGTCCATTGCTGCGTCGTCTCTGTGGAATGCCCTTGGTGTTCCGTCAGCCAAACTTCCTATCGACGGTGCCACGTTACTATACTATGTTCTCCCCCCACTGGTTTGCCATTTTGTAGCAGCGATGTTAGCCGTCACGCCTCAGACGCGCACCATCCGGGTCGCATTATGGCCCTTCCTTGCGTTGCTGGCATTGCGTGCTGCACTTTCTGTGGACATGTCACACGGGCGGACCGAGCGAAAATTCCTCAACATTGACTTCGTGGTAAGGATCATTCGACACGAACCTCTTCGACAGCCTTGGAAGGCGATCTCACACAGGTTCCCTTTAGCTCTTCATGCTTTCTGTTACCGCTCGGACCCTTGACTGGGCATTGGCGGAAGTGCCACTCGTGCGACATCTCCATCCTACAAATACTGGCTCTTCGTCAATTATCATGGACGCGTTTGATCTCGTCTCCAACATTCGTGGTCACGGTTGGGAATCGTCACGTTCTCAATCGTACATCCCACACAAAACATGTCCAACTGATCGCAAAATATTCGTTTTCTGTACTTTCCTTTCTGCGATTGCTCATACCTTGATATGCGGCGCACTCCACAGAGCAATCGTGATGTTGGCTCCGGTGGGAGTGGGATCCATTCCCGAGGGATCGACTATCTTTGATGAATCCCTTCCCTTTCTAACGCAATACCTCAGAGCGAGCATCATTTCAACTATGGCTGCATTGGCAATCTACGCTGTCATGCAGATGGCTTACGACCTATCTACGATATCCGCCATTCTCATCCTTGGACACGACCCAGCTCACTGGCCTCCCCTATTCGATGCCCCATGGTGCGCTACATCCTTGAACGACTTTTGGGGCCGTAGGTGGCACCAGTTGTTACGCCATACATTCCTTTCTCTCGGTGGTTACCCGCTTTCCTTCATCCTTGGTCGCACGGGCATGGTCATCGGGGCGTTCCTTGCTTCGGCAGTCTTGCACCACATCGCGCTCGTCACGCTCAACAGCCATATGGAGATCTGGTGGATGTTGGTGGGATTCGGGATGATGGCCCCTGGTATCCTTGTCGAGCGGGCGTTTTATCGTTTGATGGGAAAGCGCGTGGGTGGAATGCTAGGGTGGATTTGGACGATGGTGTGGCTTATTCTGTGGGGTACCGTGATCGTCGAAGGGTTCGCAAGAGCGGGAATGTTTAGCTGTGCGAGCCCTGTGGACAGTATGCTGCCCGTGCGGATACCCGTGGAGCATTTGGTGGTAGATTTCGATGCTTGGTTACGTACCTAACATCTTACAAGCTCGGATTCGTGGCAGTGGTTCTCCCGACCTATTGGAGATCTTGAAACACTAGGTATCCATTGATTAATCGATCATCTGCATACCGCCGATCTGAGCAACAAGAGTGATTAGGATCAATCCGTGACCATGCGAACCTAACTCAGAGATAATCGTCACCATTGCAGACGCTAATGCTATTTACGCCAATAAGCAGTCCATTTGCGTTTGTTGCGGCAAGAACATCCCGCGTGGTACTACTGGTTGACTACTGGCATTATGATGTTGAAGTGCGCCTGGCCGAAACGCCCACCGCATATCGATATCCGAGTCTGTCACTGCAAGTCCATTTTGGGTAACAGGGAATATCAAACGACC
>JBBPJP010000398.1:0-24864 GCA_038088775.1 Boletus barrowsii | reverse complement strand
CGGGAGTGCTTCTTGGCCAAGGACAATGGCCTCATCAAGATCTGCCATCGCCCCAAGCTGCTTGTAGCAAGTTGAGAGACGAACTGCAAGGTTGTCCAAAGACGTGGAATGATCAGGGTCTCCTTGCGGGCAAAGTTCAAGTGCTTCTCGGCCTCATTGGGATCTGCCATTGCCCTGAGCTGGTGGAACCTTGCAACAAGGGATTCTCCCAGTGAACGCAGCTACCCGACTATGTAGTAGACATGTCATTTCACTGCTCTGTACATGGACAGGATGAAACAAATACATTTTGAATGCCTGCAGGCTGCCAAAATCTGTTTAAACCAGGAGATGACAGGTTTTGCCCTTGAAACTATACATGATTATTTCAGTGCTGTTTGCGCCGAAAGGGGGAAGGATTTCATACTGGCTAGGACTTGATTCAATGCTGTAGTTTGAGGAAAAGTTGAGGAGAGGTAGTATCTAGCAGTAACCCGGTAACCCAGGCCAGACCCGGCCCGATGCACTGATCACTGTACGGGCATGTGTGATGATCATTCCCAAGTCACAAGGAAATGAGTACACGTTCTTTAGCACATGTTGTCCACCACACTTACGCACCCTTTCGAGTGTTTCCCGACTATCACACATCAGACAACTTGTATTATTCCTTAGCTATCCAAGACCTTTTCATGTAATGCTTTCGCTGCTTCGATCGTGGTACTTTAATCGATCCAACTTGTCGAATCAGAGAACATGCCAGTGCATGAGATCAATGACACAAATTTCCTTCTTTGTCATAATGCTCAACTACAACAACAACAAAAATAAAATAAAAAAAGTACAATGATGTGACGCATGTGAGATGCTCAAGTCGCCCCCACGGGGGAGTGCAAGAAACATGAGTTAATGTACCTCCAACTCGAGCATAAACGACTCTAGGGATGCACCACTGACCACATCACACACTGACACCCAAGTTTACACATACATGGCCACCTCAGACAACAAGAATCGCAACACCGCCTCGGACCGTGGTCTCACCGCCAACTTGAATGGTCTCGGCATCCTGAGTCACCACCATGTCAGTGTCGACACACCCCTTTCTAGCTCAACAACATGTACCGAAAAATGGCATTGTCAAACACCACCTCGGGTTCAATCTCTATCCCATACTCGTCCAGCGCCTTGATGATATCCAGTGTGGCCATCATGGACACCATAAGCAGCCACACCGAGGACTCGACGAGGTGCATTCCAGGGCATCAACTGCCGTGAAGGGTGCGTCAATGTTCATCGGGCGAGGTTGTCAAGCATGGCGGACAACACTTACCGTCTGCCAAAGCCAAACACATATGACCGTGGATCGCAGTGTCGTTCTGTGTCCTCGTCTGGCGCTGGTACGAGGAATCGATCAGGATTGGATGCGTGGGGGTTTGGAAAGAGGGTTTCGTCCCTGAGAATGTTCTTGTCATACGTCCCAATCAACCTGCATGCATACACCCTAGTCAAACACACCAGATGTTGGCAAATACCTAGCATGTATTCAGATGAACAACACCCATAAACCAAGAGAGCAGGTGGACGTACGAATGATCCCTTGGGTATAAAGATGCTGTTGTAAACGTCGTTCTCTGTCAACCTGTGTGGAAGACCTATAATAGACATGAGCTTCAAATCGACATGCCACTCGCCATGCACTGAAACCTACCCAGAGGTACAGGTACAGATCAACAAGGTACGCTGAGACTTGTGGCGGTCGACAGAGGTTACTTACTGTATCAATCCTAGCTTGCGTGTTGTCAGTAAGAACAAGGGTTACCAAGGACGTGCCTTGGACCTACCAGCATACATTGAGTTTGCCGTCCATCTCAAATCAAAGTCTTGTTGCATAACAAGTCCTTTTTCTTTGCCATCCATTTCATCCAACACTGTAGAAACAAAGGATGCCTTGGCAGTGTCCTTGCGCTATCGAAAGAGAGTCCCACGTGAGCAGCATGCAAGACAGGAATGGGGATGTTACCCTTTCATTCAAGACAAACACATATGGCTCATTGCCGAGCACTTGCATCTTCTTCTTCCAAATGGCCGCATTTTGCTTGAATGCAGCACCAGGAAACCAGTTGGGCAGATGTTTCACTAGACATGGGATGCATCAATAGTGCTCTGAACAGTCAGTGAGGAAAGACGTCAACAGGCCATATGCCACCACCAACTGCGATGTGATTAGCCAGTAAATTGACACATTCGTCTGCAAGCTTTAAAAAAGCGTCATCCGTCGACTTGACATGGTGTCCATACATGACCAATAATGTCAATCCGCCAGCGTACCTATCCATGTGATGATAAAGTCAGACAGACCCGATCATAAAGGAAAGACACCAAGGGGAGACAAGACAGACCGGCGGAGGTGATCCTGGAACTTGAAGGGATCTTTGAGAAGTCCTCTGAGAAAGGGCTTCATTTCGAGTTGGAGCAATGGCTGGTAGTGTTTTATGCTGGACGAGCCAAGGGCTGCTTGCTTCAGCCTCCGCTGACGGTGCAACTGATCACCATATGGAGTAAAAGCCACCATGTCCTACCATGATGAGATGAGGCTTGTCAGAGTAAATCACACCATGTTTGTCCAACAGTTCGAGGGGTGTTCAAAGATACGAGACCCTGACCAATGACATGGAGGTAGGACCTGTTTGTCTACGTTCTAGCCAGTGCTATATGTAGCATTCAAAAAGCAAATAAAACAAGGTTTACAAGTCCAGGGAGTAGTAAACATACTAGACATATGGCCAAGAATTCGGCAGGAACCTTGTTTACACTGGCACCTGACTAATTGACATGTACGAAGTAAGGACAACGAGAATATTGTTACAACTTGTAGTACAGTCAGCCATAGTATATAATACTGGTACTTTTTTATTTATTTGTAGGTTTCAAATTAGATGTAGATTGTGAGGAGAAGCACTCAATTGAACACATTTGAAGGGAATAGAGGGAAGGACACTTGGAGTTTGAATGACCTTCATACAATGTATAACGCCAGAGTAATAATGCTTGTTCTTCTTCTTGACAAAGACGTGTGAGTATGTGAAGTGAACCTCAACCGTAGCTCCTTTGAGCATAGACTCGTACAGATAAGGAGGAAGGAGGTTGTCACGAGTGTCATATGCAGGAAGGGGGCAAATATCATGTGTTTTGCAGAGTTCTTGTAAGGCTTCTTCACATCATTCAGCTATGGGCCATGTTTCCATGGCAAACTCGGGTCTGAGGACTGGGTCATCGTCATCCTCCTGTGTGGCTATGCAGTGTGGGTGAAATCATTTCAGACAGTAAAAACTAAGTAGTTACCTGACGCAACTGTTCCGACGTCGCCAGAACGATCATTTTGGTCATGAGACATTTGGATGGGTTTCTGCTGCATGATAACTTGTTAGTCAGGATGACTACTAAAAACGAAGTACGAAGAACTTACTTCAAATAAAGAATGCTATACTTTGAACTGAGTCTTACCAAGATGTTCGCTGGGCGTGCTTACTAATTCAACCCCCTTCTCCTCTTTGATGATCCTTTCGAGGTTTCGAAGGTTATTGATAGACTTGGGGAAGTCTGTAACCAAAGTTGGTAGGCATTGCAGGCAATGTACTATGGGTCGACAACTTCTTGTCTCGTCAGCTTATGATACTATTAGCGGACGCTCACCATCACTCAGCGATTTGCCAAGGCATCCATAAAACCATATTGAGGATCCAAACAAGACAGACACGGAGGACTTCCTGATATCATCATGCTATCAGTCAGCATAAAAGTGATGGTAACATTCAACATTGAGACCAATCTTGACATTGCAAATGGAGCAAGGGGAGAGATAACGAAAATTGTGCTTAGCGAGCACAACCAGAATATTCTCCTAATCAACCAGTCGTCAACCCCACTTTCCTGCCAGCTTTCATTCTTGTCAAAATGATGAATACGAAGGTAACACAGCTTGAAGGATTAGAAGATAACATAATTCCTATCGTCCCAACCGAATGAATGTTTACAATTGTAGAAGGCAACCAGAAAAAAATGTAACGAGAAGACAACTGCCATTGACACCAGCGTATGCTTTCACAGACTACCAATCTCAAGGTAAGGACAATATACACACAGACCAACATATTTACAGACCTATTATTTAAAGGACAAACATCATCACACATGATCATCAACATCGGAACACCACCGTCCGGAACACTTACACTGTTCAACACCTATGTTGCTTTATCATGCCATCGAGGACAGGAATTCATATGTCTTTTGAGGGATTTTGACGAGAGGCTGCTTATGTCACATCCAAGCGAATACTTACGAGTTGAAGATGAAAGGCTCCGCCAGCTGGCTAACGACACCCAAAAATGGTGGGACGACATGCAAAATGCAGGTAGTAGTTAGGATAGACGATCATGACAAGGATGTTCACTGGCATACTATACATAGAAAACTCTTCGCACATCAACACAATTGACAACATCACAGCCACAATTCTCCCCCCCCAGTGACCTTGTAAACAAGGTAATAACACAAAAGGGCCACATCCATGGCAAAACCCACTACGGCGTGATACCTTAGTACACCCGTCCTTGAAACCAGTCAACATAGACACTAGTTTTCATTGCTCAACACCGGCACCTGAGGACACAAGGCCTACAGCATGGTGAACCATTGAGACACACAACAAGGAAGTCAAACAAACCTTCCAAACTAAATAAAAACAAATATAAATGTAAAAGTGTGCAATTATGTGAAAAACAGACCATAACTATGTATACTCAGACCCACTATATTCATAGTGGGAATTTTACAATTATTGTTTTTGACACACAAAGTGGGAATGCATCCCCACCTTTGCTTGCCAGCAAGCTAACTTGAATGGTTAACCTGAGCACATGCCTCTTTCCATTGCCACCGACTCATTCCACCTCCTGCACGGACTACATACTAGCTAGGAAGTCACATGCCGTGACAGCCCTTTGGTGACCAGTTCCGATTGTAATGGGCCTTGCCCCACCCTCACCACATGTACTCACCACCTCCTCAGAGCTCCGACCAGTCTCCCCGCTGCTGCCCCATCTCTCAAGACCTCATTCCGACCCCGGGTTTTCCCTCCCCTGAGCTGGCATTGTGCCGCTCAACCCTTCCTCTGCGACCCATTGAAGCGTCCCCCCTTTCTTCTTTTTCTCAGGTTTTCATCACGCATCTCCAAGGGACTCTCTGTCGTCTCCATCGTATTCTTTGCATATGTCCTCTGTGCTCTCTATCATGTCCAAGGCACACGATGCTCGAAGAACACCTCCTACCCTGAACTGGATGACCACATGTTGCTGCCTTCCCGGTAGCGAGATGTGTTAGAAAGAAGTCTTACATCATTGGTGAGTCAGACAGTACGACAATGCTGGGAAGCCGCGATCTGATTAGGTATTTTGCTGCCCATATCTCAGTGGCTGCAGCCCTCAACTAAATCTGCCGCCACAACCAGCAATGGAGTGGTCTCAGCGTTATCACGACCATTCAACGCCAACCAAATAAAACCCATGCCCCCTTTGACAGTGTTTTGCCAGTGTTCTGCAACCCTATCGAAAGTAAGTTATTAATGTATGTATTTCAATTATGTTGACCTATGTTTCTTGTCAGGCGGGATAGCCAGGTTGGAGTTCACCATGTCGGCAAGCGAGCGGCTCCTGGTCTGCTACAAGTTCAATGCAAGCGTCCACTCCTTTCCTGCATTTTCATTCCCTTAAATCTATCCTATACAGCTCGACTCATACTTATTCCTCCACGGTGGGATCCACAGAATGACCCATGACGCCATGGACAATCACATCAAACGGGATCTTGGCAAGGACATCGTCAACTACGACTGTGATCCTTCGCTCTTCTTTCCCTTAGTCTCACTCCTGTCGGCTCTCCGCCGTCATGGTCAGACTCCCTGACAAGCTCTCAACGACATATTCAATGCAATCGTTGCTGCCAAGTTGTACATCCCAGAGACCTCGAAGTGGAACCTTCAGAAGCCGACTGCAGAGCATCCCATGGAGCAAATAATACCAGCGTTTTTCAACTTGGTAAGTGAAGAAACTGCCAGTCTATAGGACGACGATTGACCACTAGCAAACAGGTTATTTCTGCTGCATACAACAGTGTCACTCCCACTACCAGAGGGACCATTTGGTACCAGCACTCTAATGCACTCTTGGAAGGTATTCGCAAGCCTGATGTCATCCTTGTTTCTTCATCGGCCCAGGCTCCCTATAAGTTTCGCGATGTTTACAGCTATTGCGAGCTAAAGCACACCTTCAACAAGGACAATGCTGCTGACACACTTCTTCAGCTCTCAGAGATCGCTGCTTACGCCACTGCGGTCCAAATCAACCGCTGTTTCTATGTCGCTTCCTCCCTCTGCAGCAAACAGCTTACCCTTGCTTTCTTTGCTTGCGGCGCTATGGTAATATTGCACCCGCTGGACATCGATCTAGAACCCCTCTGATTTCTGACCATCCTTATTGGTCTCTCCTCAGCTGACCCCACATGAAATGGCTTTGACCCCAGCATGGTAGTACTCAACAGCCCAAATACTTTTCGGATTCATAACTTCAGTTCCGTACTCTTGGTGGATGTGACAGGGCTTTTACTTTTTGCCTCCAAGGCCATGCATGGCAGGGGCACCAAAGTACCCCTTTGCCTTAGGCAGACAGATCCTTCGCAGGAACCTCTCTCTTCCGTCCTCAAAATGTCTTGGCTACCAGAGGGCTCCACCACCGACATCGAGATCAGCAAGTTGATGAACACCTGCAAACCGCATCCACTTCTCAGGAGGGATGCAGACTTGTTCAGAGAAAAGGACGTACATGGCATCTTCCATGACTGCATAAAGCCCTCGGCCATGCTGGGGCACCCCCAGTGGGATTACAAACAAAATTTACCTGGAATCCCAATTGTCCTAGAATACCGATGACCACTGGCCAACAACCCTCGACCTAAAGATACACTTAGGGAGGAAGGATACTATCTTATGGATTGCGAGCCAAGGATGTGTCCCGACACCACCAAGAACCTCTTGGCTAGGTTCGCCGTTCCTATGTGCAGTGATGATGGGAAGATAATTTGCCCGAGGGTCAACAGAAAGATTCTTAAGTAGGTGCCTTTGTATCTGGAACCTCACAAGTCTATTCCGGTGTTGTACGACACTTGTTAACTTCATTAGTATGGTTTTCTTGCTGAAGGGAGTTGTTGTACGGTTTGATGGGCACCATCACAGGTGAGATAGACAGCTTTCTCGTCATCGGCGACTAATGCTCATTGTCTGTTTGCTAGCTCATTTCAATGGTCTTAGGATGGAGGTCTTGCACTGCGATGTCAGCGATACAAACATGATGTATAAGGTTGAAAGTGCCACTTCCCACCATGTGGTACCTGACTGGCCTAAAGAGGACAAGGAGTATCCCAAGCACGCTGGGATGTTAGGAGATTGGGGTTATGCAGCTGACCTTCTGTCGCCAGAGGTGACAATGGGACACGTTATGGTGAGTGCAGACTGCTATTGAGGTTCGCATCCTGCTTGACACATCGGCTTCACAGGGTACCTTTCCATTCATGGCCAGTGAACTCTTGTCAAAGGAGGGTCAAGCAGGAAAATTGTCTCACAATGTTCGGCATGACCTCGAATCCTTCTTCTGGGTCCTTTGGATCTTCTGCGTTAACATGAATAGGCCCTTCTACCAGTGCTGTATGTGGAAAGACGAGAAGGAAGACATCACGAGGGAAGTTCTTCCCAATCCCCATGAGTCAGGCACTGCCATGCGATGCTCAGTGGCAGCTCATGCCCCTCTCGCTATATTGAATACTCATGAGGTTGCCTCAGGCTCTGACTCCGGCTCTACCAATACAACCATGAGCGTTGGCTCAGACTTTCTGGCAGTTATCCTTGTTGGTGTGGAGCAGCAGGACACAAGGCCATTCGTTGACACCGTCACTCGCCACCCCTTTGACAACAGGCTGGCGGTGCCAGTTTGGGCCACTCCTGGAGTGCACGGCGCCAGGCCCCCTTCCGTCCATCTCAGAAAGACTCATTTTCCCCAAACCTGGTTTATCAACTGCCTATCCCCCTATTTCTATGATTCTGGCGAGGTGTTCCTTCAAGGTTTGAAAGAGCTTCATGCATACTTCATTGTTGGAGATGAATGCAAGGACCTTCCCCTGATCACTCACCAGATCTTCCTCGACGTTTTGAAGAAGATGTTCGACGGTATTGACCCGCAGAAAGATCATACAAGTGACAAGGAAATCAACCAAGGCCAAAGATGCTATAATGCGTTGTTAGCCTGGGGGGGCACCCAGGGAATGGCAATCTTGGCATTGGATGGACCAAAAACAAAGGGTCCAGCTAGTAGGAGCTTTTTGAAGCGTCTGGTGCCAATGGAGACACGGCAGTCTTCAGCTAAGAAGTCTAAGACATGACTCCCTGTCTTCATTTATGAGTAAATAATTGATTAGGAAACTTTGTAAATTACTGAGCAGACTCATTGCTGTATACCTTACCCGCATCAGCAAAAATGTCAAAGTTTTCACGACTTGCCATCGCTCAGACCAGTCATCGAAGATCGAGGCACACGAATGGTACTTCTCAACAATCTCTTGGAGTATGCGGATAAAATCAACAAGAAACTGGTTGTAGACAAGGTCTGGCCCAACCTTGTGTGTGATCTTCCTGCTCAGTATGTTGTGTTCATTAGATGGACTAGCAATCTGGCTTTACAGATACAGTTCCTGTAATTCGGGAAGCAATGATATGTGTGATTGTCCTTCTTTCGCCAAAGGTACACTTTTCTACCCTCACCTGTACTTCTACTAACATCTGTAATGTAACTCAGTGACCGTATCCTCAACAACGACCTTCTCCGACATCTCACACCTCTTCAAAGTGAACCCCGAAGCATCCATAAGAACAAACACCTGCATCCTGGTCAGAAGACTAGGGCCTACCCTGGGCTACAACACCAAACAGAAAGTCTTAGTACCTGCATTCTCCGAGGCGCTCAAGGTTCCGTTTGTACATGCATGGGTGGCGGGACTGATGGCATTTACCATCACTAGTGAATGCTTCAACATTGAAGATGTGGCCGCGAAGGTCATTCTAAGCATTGTAGGAGCCACGCTTGACAAAGAAAAGTGAGAATTGTAGTTCGTTATCATAGTGTTGTGTTGATCATCACCCAGAATCATGCGGGATCAAACATTCAAGGTGATGGAATTATTCATGAAGCGCTTGGAGACACATGCAGCATTGATGGTGTGCTTCTCGCCCTCAGATTCCAGTTTTGTCATGTTCACAACTGTGTAGCCTGAAACTGCATAGGTTGGGGGTGACAGGAATGCACCCTTACTTGTCCCAGGAGGCTTCATGCAAGCAAATCTTGTCAACTCAGCTACAGGTGCTGCTGGGGCGTTTGCTGGATGGACCATGTCCTCGCTCAGGGGAAAAGGTGAATTATACACTATTTCTTTTCTTCTCTTCTCACGATGTTACCTTCGTAGCTTGCCCTGGGGGATTTGCAGAGTACCATTGCAGGTACCTCTGACGAGCACCCCTCAACACCTCTCAATAATGGCACAGATACTCCATCATGAACCATCCCATCTACCAGCTTTGCGCAACCGAAGGGCCTTCAACTTGGCAGGAGCAACACTGGTGCAAAGGCAATTGCAGCGCAACTCCCCGAACAGGTTGCCACTGAGGAAGATGGAAATAGTACCTGGGCTGGCAACGATCTGATGGATGTGAATGGCAACAAAGGGGATTGGAGTAACCACTATATTACTATCTAATGTATTATGTGCTCACTCTGTCCATTCTTCAGGTGTGTTCAAGAGTGCACTTGCCGCCACAGCATTGAAATTTACCTTGGCGGCCGACCTTGGATTTGGTGGTTCATGGTCAAATTTCCCGAAAGGTACGTTGATTCATGCACTCATGCAACACACTCTGACAAACGTCTGCCAGGCAAAGATGACTTGGGTGCAATGGATACGCTAACAAGTCCATTAAGCATACCCACTTCGACCCTGTGGGGATTGCCTCAACCCATCTCTCGTGCGCTGTCACCCCAACCTCAAACCCGGAAATTGGGCAACATGTCTGGCATTTCACCTGCCTCTAGCCATCAACATATTCCCATATCATCATCACCCACTCTACCTGCAGATCCAGACCCAGCTCCAAAGTCAACTGGCTGTCCAAGGAGGAAAGGGCGAACGAAATGGCAAGGAGGAAAGAGGAGCGACAACTGGTCGGTGTTTACATCTGTCTGACACCATATTGAACATCAGACTAATGGAGATGAATATAGCGCATCGAAAGACTGAAAGAGCAGAAAAAGACTGCAGCCAAGTAGTCTCATGCAATGCAATCGACGAGGGCATGTTGTTGCGTATCTCACATCATTATTGATGATATCTTGCTCAGTCGGAATTCTCATATCATTCATCAATACTTGCCACTGCCTTCAGGTAGTACAGAGTGCCTGTAACCTTATCAACAACCATCGAGTTTCTGAATGGCATAGTGGCTAGTCAGGTGCAAATCCAGAGCTGGCAATGATCAATCCATCACCAGTAATGCCATATGTTTCATGATACTTCTATGTCAGAGCACAGCTTCTACGCTATACATCTCTCCTAGTACATTCGCCTGCAAGGAGTACAATCGCATGTAGAAACCAGAAAGCCACTCCTGAAGCTACAATGTTGCAAATGGCGGGGTTAAGTTTAAACATTAGAAATCAGACCCCTTCTCTGCCCACTCTATTGGGAGACATGTGTTTCTATCAACTATTGTGTAAAGCTTCTCTAGCACAACCTGTGACCAAGCTTTGACTGCTCTTGGAGCATTCAAGTCTTTCCAACTCTTGTAAGAGTGATTCTGAGACCTCGTCTTCCGCATATCAAATCCCATGTCATCCCTGATCACCTCAACTACCTCGCTTTCATCACCAGTATGTTGCTGGCCATGTAGTACTGGTTGTTGTCCACCAAGAGTAAACTGGCCCATCTTCCACATCATGACGGCTTTTCTGAACTTTTGGTTCATTGCTCCGAACAGTACGATACATACATATGGGCCTTCCCAGGCGCATGGTCCCGCACGATTACTACTTTGATCCAGTAATAGTGGAGTGCCAAGGTCCTGCCGGGTGTGTATTCATTGAACCATCCAACAATGACAGCGAAAGTGGGTGGGGACATAGGTGGGGACCCCACCACCTTCCACACAGTACCATTGATGGCCTTGATGAGCAAGTCCTAGTAAGACAGTTTTCTAGCTTTTCTACAGTGCACTTTCCAACATACTTACTGCAGATTTGCTGTTAGATTGCTGGTATGCAGGAATGATGTACGCATATTGACTCATGAGGGTAAGATAACCAGCGTTGTCCATTGTTCCTGTCGGCATGCCACTCTGAAGCGCATCTGCATTCAGGAATTCGCAGTCCATGAGATCCGACATCTCTCGATTTCCATCCTTGGTGCGAACGAGTGCCTTCTCTGCGAGGCCAGTGAGAGGAAAGATAGGAAAGGTAGCGAGATATTGACACAGTGGCAAATGGAACGATGTCCCCAACCAACTTGCACTCTTTCCACTTTCAAGTACCTTTCATGCGAGCGCTATGGTGGCTCCCAGGCGGTCGTGCTTTGCGAAAGCCTTGACTTGCAGGGTGACATTGAACAGACCCATAATGCTAAAAACCATGTCGACGGGGTCACACATATTCCACATCATGCCACATTGCCAGATGGCATGTTCTCAAATGTCTTTCCCCACACCAATCACATTATCCATCACAGTGGCCAGCGATAAGAAGTTTGGGGACAGTTGACCAAAGATTTGTGTTTGCATGGCGAACAATGGCTGAACATCCAGATCATTCCCGGGGAATTTGCAGAAGAAAAACATGAACCCCATTATGCATGCATCGACAACATCACTGGCAGCAGCAATGGCAGTTGCCCTGGGACAACTTCTGTCACAGCGCTAGATAGGCCATAACTTGAGCTAGCAATGATAAAGCCTGGATAGGATGTCAAGTGTCAAACGACATGCTTGACTAGTAAAGACACCTTGCCTGATCCAAAGGACCACTGGAAAAGAACCACTGTGTGCTGTGGAGTCAATGTTTCCTGTAGCGTCCATCCACGATGGATCCATCCCATCTCCTCGTCGAGATGTGGGAAGGACAATGCAAAGAGTGCAGTATGCATACAGGTTGTACATATGTTCGATCTGCCAGCTTTTGTTGTTGTCATCTGATTGCATGATATACAGCAGATCGAGCCACAAGTAGTTTATGCCTTCCTTCTCTGTGACAATGCATATGTAATGGAGGATCTTGACGCTGACAGGGTTGGCATTGAGGGCGCCTGCCACCTGAACGGTAGCAACTCGGTTGAGCTCGGCTGTTTTTCCATGCTGAATATACGAAATGGTCGCGCATGGGGTATCAAACAGGTGTGGATATTCCATAATTTGCAGTTGCTTTTGCTTTGTGAGTTGATTGCAATTGACGAAGCAAAAACAGTGATGGGAGGTGATGATGCTGATGTTGATGGGCTGGTCTCTCTTGCCGGTCCAGTCAACAGGAAGGTCTAGGATGACCCTTGGCTCAGATCCTGGTCCCACGCCGACAGACCAGTCATCAATTGATACCTAGCCAGTATCGGTAGAACCAGACTGACCATCAACTGGCGTGTCTTGACCAGCGCCCATACTGGGCCATGGCATCAGGAAAAGAGAATCAGCCAGTAGTGACACCTACTTCGTAGCCTTCCTTGCGTCATCAATTGCCACCTCTTCTGGTCCCTTTCTGTGATGCAACGGTCAATGACTGGATGTATGTATGACAGATGATGGAGCAACTCACAGTTCATTTACCACATTTGACATTCTAATCTCTTGGCGCGATGCCAGACGACAAATGAGTAATCAATGGTTTGTGATGATGGATTCTGTACTAAAAGAGGACTTGCCTCATTGGTAAACCGTAGTATGACAAGAGATATATTCGGAATCCCACCTTGTCTTGGCAAAATCTATATGGGTGCTACTCTGAAGGTAGGTCAAAGGATGACATCCGACATCCTGATCATCGGTGCAACCACTCAGGCTGACTCGCGTGAAGATTCTGAAGAACTGGTGACAAGGTTGTTCAGATGATTCGATCCGGCGTGGTGACACTGCCTTTCCTTGCAGGGGCCACGACACGTTGAATGGCTAGTCCGTTCTGACGGGAGAAATGAGATGAGCACTCAGTTTTTATACACCCCCAGAAGCGTCCAAATTGTTTGACCTCACTGTCAGCTTGGGGCTGTTAATACCATGACAAGACTTTCCAGAGAATATCCTGCCATGAGACACCAGATTGGAGTAATTTATTCTACGAGCACGCTATCCACTGGTGAGATCAACATTGAACAAAGTGAAAGAGCGGTGCGGCCACAGCATGGTAAAATTCTGCTAGTAGGCCCTGCTGGCAGGTCTAATACTTAGATCACACTGCTGTCGTAGTGACGAATCTTTTCAATATGCGATATGCAGCCTGATGCTGCCTCTGCCTAGTACTGAAACATCCGCAGGTCGCCAGTCACCTTTTGCCCTGACTTCATGACAAAGAATAACATGAAACATGAAAACCCCAGGCAAGTCCCCATAGTAACCGACTCACATCCACCCCATGGGTGCCTCCATCTCACCGGTCAGCTGATGTTGGCAAGTCACGCACACACCCAAAACCTTCCCGAGCTAATCTTGGTTCTCTTCAGGATATCTTGGTTTCTATCCTTCATATTCTAAATAGGATGAAAATGTTTTGTCTGAAACTAATGTCAAGAGTGGGTTTGTACCCAGCTATGGTCTCATTAGTGCTTTGTATTGACATACCTCTCACTTTTCACCAGTTAGAGATATCCAGTGTTACAGAAACTGTGTGCTCCCGATCAAATGTGGAGCAGGATCATATCTTTGATCATGTGCAGCTGGAAAACATAATGGGTGAGATATTTGCTCGCCGTGCCGAAAATATCCCTCCTGTTCCATGAGTTCATCTCCCTGCATCCCACCCAACATTTCATTCATGGCGTGGATAGTCCTTCAAGATGCAAAACATCAGGCCTGGTTTGCAGACCTTGCGAATGATGATGTTCCGTTACATAAGTTTGGTAAGAGTGTACCACATGGGGCGAAAGGACACGATCTCCTCGACCTTTTGCAATCCAACGACGTAGAAATTCCCCATGCCATGTGGTTTTTATGTGTTCTTGGTGCGAACGAGACAGTACATTGATAGCTAATTCAATAGTTCAAAAGAATAATATATTATCCCAGGTGGGTCTGCAGAACAAGCCAAACTATAGTCCTATGCAATACAGCGTCGATTGGACTAATGTTGTGACAAGCTACCTCAGGAAACAGCTAGCTGAGATTGCACTTCCTAGTGCGCCTCGTTCAGGACTAAATATTAAACAATCATTCAAAGGAGTACTGTCGGATTCAGACTCTTGTGATCAATGGGTTTCACATTTCACTTATTGGTTGGCTTTTATACTCAACACTGTCTATGTCCTGATCCTGGTCCAACAGCCTTCGACTACTTCAACCATTCTATGCAGATGGTCTTGTCGACCATCACACCTTTCTCATGTGGTTGGTTCAGCAAATGGTGATGTGCAATCTTGCAGACAAATACTTAGATGGCATGCTTCTCAGCCGGGCGCTCGCTAAGCCATTCGCTGACGCATGCGTTGCCAAACTTTCAGAGGTCTGATTTTTTATTGTTATTATGAGCCTCCTCTCAACTTGTTGTTGGAAGATTTGATCATCGGCGCAGGGACAACTCATCAGGTTGGATGCATTGTTCAAGACCCTCTTACAGGTGAGTGTAGCATCTCTTAGCTTTGTTGCCTCCTTATTCAGGGAGTGAATTTGCATCACCATTCCAGATAGTTTTGTCAGTCCAAACAGTTGGGCTGCTCACTCATCATTGTTGACCTCAGTTTTGTCGGATGCCTTTGGAGACCAATCGTTGCCGGGAGATCAGCGACGATGGGAGATATGTATATCGGCTACTTCTTGGAAACCTCTCGGACATCCAAAGGAGAGATGATGCAATGTTGTTCTGGAATCTTCCACCCTGTGCTTTAGAGCATCTTGGATCGATGGTTGTCGATATCCAGGTAAGTCTTTTGCACTGACGCCTGACCTGTGGGATGCATTGTTCATCTGAGATACTCAACTTCATATCTTGTTCAACTGATATATCAAAAATCGGTTTCTTTGTGTCGCACTCTGGCGACACTTTCATCAAGGAAAGTACTAGTCGCCGATATTAAATGGAACACTTAAGTCACCTCGATACTTGTTGCCAAGAGATTGTAAGCCCTTGTACGGGCCTATAAGATTTTTATAGGCAGGAAAAATATTTGTGAGAAATAAAAACAATTTGTCTTGTGATATACCATTACAATTCAATTGTATACATATAATATTTGTTATCTTATTGGATTTACATTGTCGAAGTTACCAACCATTAGATGGGGTATACAAGCATTTGCCAATGCGGTCACTTATGGTGCAACTGATCAAACCAAGTCAACGTTGTAGTAGTGCTTGAGTGTGACTCAAACATTTCCTGAAAATTCAAGCAAGTTAGCCTACTTCGATGTGCATGACAACCATTGTAGCAATAATACCATACTTATCGAACTATGCAATTCAACAATTCAATCGTCCGTCATTGGTTGCATGCAAAGCATGTCACATTCCATCGGAAATGGACAAAGGGATGAGGGTTGGACCATCAGCTATTCAACTTGGCGTTTAAGCACTGATCCATACGACGTGCATTATCTCCTTTTGCTCAATG
The DNA here is from genome assembly GCA_038088775.1 of Boletus barrowsii. Taxonomy (NCBI): domain Eukaryota; kingdom Fungi; phylum Basidiomycota; class Agaricomycetes; order Boletales; family Boletaceae; genus Boletus; species Boletus barrowsii. Next base: position 8,941 of record JBBPJP010000398.1, on the reverse strand, counting down.
TGGTATGTATTTGTTGCTGCATGAACTAGTAGGGACTATCATTATCCTTTGGCTGCTTGTCTAGCTCAGACTGTCGTTCTGTTTAGTGCCAGAGGGTGCAATGAAGCAGTGTCGTGCATTGGTGACCCCATCAATATGGTAGACTCGAACACAACATGCTACATGGTGAGGTACATGCGTAAACATGCTCTTGCATGGCAAAAATGCATCTGATATCTCCGACAGGCATATCTACGCCTTGGAAACATGCACATGGAGAGCAGTGACTACAACAGACAGTGCGATATATGTATTTGTTCCAATGTGCATGAGCATACATGCAACATTCCATGCAACTTCCTGTCTATCGTCTGATAACATATATATGGCAAATGGTCACTGGAATGGCATGCTGATGCCATCCCCTATGATTCAGTCCCATTGGCTCTTGATCCAACTGTCCCACAAGGTCTCTTCATCAAGCAAAGCAGGCCTAAGCATCATATTGTACAATGCGTCTCAATCTCTCATTGGTCACCAAACCAACTCAATCAGTTCTGTGTACCATCCTTCTCAGGCAAGCGGGCAACACTCCTCATTGATCTAGTAGCACAGGCTAGCCTGCACAACAAAAAGAAACACACCTCAGCCGCACTCAGGGCAGTCGAGATTAATCTCCCAATACAATCCTTTATACTTTGTTCACCCATGGATCAACTTTCTTCCTGGCCAACAAACTAGGGAGTGGGGATGTCCGATCTGTATTGGTTGTGCTACAACTCTGTCAGCTCATACTACAGATGAAACAAGTCATGATATATGATAGAGTGAACAATATTTCTTTCAATTGACTAGATGATCCATTTGGTCTCAAACACCCATCAATGTGATGATCACAAAGTCTACACCTCTGTCCAATTGCCATCTGTGTCGTCCCTCAACTGAATCCCTTGGAGTCACCAAGACAGGAGACAGTCCCCAAGCTCATTTGTCTGCTGTTTCTGTCTGCCATGATACAACTACAAGAACCGCAGTCACCCGTCATTGCCACCTAGAATAATTATAGAAACTGCTGTTCAGCGGTCACTGAGAATATGTGCTACCAACATTAATTTCGATGAGCTTGGGAAACTCTTGTCAGTATAAATGCAACCTCATCTTGCTGGCAATACACTGCGCCAGCCACTGCAATCCCAATGGTGTCTGGTTTGGCAGCCTAAGCTGGTGATGATCAATACCATGACACGATGCTGAATGTTGCAATTGAGGCCCAAGACGGTGCATCAGCCGTCAGGACATGAGCGACAAGTTGTCGGTGTCCCAGACATTCGTTCGTATGTTTATTGACATGGTCCGTCTGAGAAGAGAAGTGATCATTCGTTGGAAGTAAAGACCAGTGAGGGCCACTACGAAGGGACAGTGTGGCAACGTACATCAATGAGAGGCAACACATAATACACAATGCGAAGGAGGCATACCACCACTTGATCCTCGAAGCTCATCCTTGTCATTGTCAAGCTAGATGGTGCTGGTGACTCCGTCATTGTCGACAACTGGTGTGTATAACAACACGGAGCAGGCTCAGAGTTGACCATTGGGTAAGAGCACTCCTTGCCCATCAAAATTGACACTGGTAGGGAAGTCTGGGTCGTGGTATTCTCAGCGAATGGAGATGGCCTTGTAGGAGATCAGGTTTCTCATCTACGCAGATGTACAGGTGGAGAAAAATAGATGATCATGTGCGAATGTGGTGGTTGATCCTGCGAGGGTGGCTACATGTCTGGTCTGTCTGGAAGGAATGTGTAGAGATGGACTGACTCATCGGTGATAACCTGCTCGCAAATGGGGAAGGAAGGGCACAACATGCATGCAGAACACAGTTGAGTGCCATGCATGTGCTGAAAACTCAGCCCAGCAAAAGCGCCCAAAACACAAGGCAATTCTGGCGTGGGCACTGATCTATATCGCAGATTAAAGGACAATGCATCTAAGTACGGTGCGAAAAAGGACAACCACTTTATTCCTGCACTGTGCATCTGAGTCATGGTAAGATGCATACATATGGTGTTACCTGTATGCTGAGCATTGGAATAGATCATTCCCAGCCTATCAAAATTGATGTTGGTAGTGAGTTATGGGCGGTGGCATTTTCAACAAATGGTGAGTATATCGTGAGTGGCCATGACAGCGATGCTTGAGTGTGGCGAGTGGAGGATGGGAAACAAACACGATTTCGACCCCGCCATCACTTTCACGGTACACATGGCATGCGTATCCCTCCTGGACAGATAGCAACGACACAGATACCAGTTTGGCAACTATGATGTGTCATGTCGGGCTTGAAATGCCTGAGTCCTTGAAATGGAATTACTCGTGTGAATTCCCATATCCTTTTCAAGGGCTTCACATTGATCTGGACGGGTAAGCAGCCATATGTGTTGGCGACATCCTCGGTCTAACAGTGGAACACCAGGGCTACGCATGCATGGATCTACATTGTGAGCCTTTACACAGTTGGTTCCTAATATCGGTCATGCCACCGCCCACGATAGAGTGCAAACACATAGATTTCTTGTGAGTCTCAACTCATATGCTTGTGACTTGTAGCAGCCACTAATCTCGTACCCCAGTGACATAAACATTGCCAGTGGGTATATCACACCGTCGATAGAGGATACTCACTCATCCTCATTGTCTATCCTGGAATAGGGAGTTACTTTATGTCAGTGGTTTCTTATGTTGGGTGGTGTACGAATTGGAGCTTTCCATGATCCAGAGGTTGTGGGAGGAAGTGAATGCAGATTCATGCTCATCCCATGGCCTTCAAGAATGATTTCTCCACATCCTTGACTTCTTCACTTTTCATCATTCCACACCCGAGTCGACTGTCCCAGAATTACTAGTGGATTCTATGGATGCTCCTTCCATCCTTTGTGGCTATTTTCATCTGTTGGCGTGCGCGAAGCTCCTGACCGCTACTGAGGTGTTAACGAGCCCAGTGACTTGGTCAATGCACCCACGCACCCCTGCCCCTCCCAGGCCATCGACAACTCGAAATGCTCATTCGACTCACCTGCCTGTTGCCTGGATCCCTTCCAACACGTTGACGAGCCTGATGACTTGTTCGCTGTACCACTGCTGCTTCTGGACCCTTCTGACACATTGACGAGCCCAACGGCTTGCTTGACATGCCTGCCTGCTGCCTGAACCCTTCCCGACGTGTCAACAAGCCCAATGGCTCATTCAATGTACCCCCTGCCACCTGGACCTCTCCTGAGCCTGATGACTTGTTTGCTGCACCACCACCGTTTCTGGACCCCTCCCAACATGTCAACAAGCCTCACAAGCTCATTTGATGCATGCCAGCCCAATGGCTCATCATCACTGCCACACCTGGACCCCTTCCAACATGTCGATGAGCTCAACAGCTCGTTTGACGCATTCCCATCACATTCGGACGCCTTCCGAGCTGTCGATGAGCCTGTTGGCTTGTTGGATGAATACATACATAATGCATAAATGAGCAATATAATCATTGAAGGTCCCCCTAGACATTTTTTGACCTTCGCAAAAATTCCTCTCTGCAGCGCCACCTGTCAGGTGACCGAAAGGTCACATCGGCCACACCCAGCCGTACAGAGTTTGAAGAATAGATCTTGTCATTTCTCACCTGCTAAGACTTCTCAGTATGGTGTGACGTGAATGTTGTCACATTTCTTTCTTTCTGAATTGAATCACCTGCCTTTACCATCTGTCTAGAGTGATGTGGACATCATTTCTTCCCTTCTGCCTTGGTGGTATGTATGTCATCAAATCACTGGCTTTCATTGTGTGCTCTGCAGCGACATGGACATTGCGTTATCTCTTTCCCTCCATTCATTCTGTTCTCGATGGCATGTATGTCAGTGAATCACTGCCTTCTTCTCGGAGCCGCTCTAGGTACGCCCTCGTTTAGTTCTCTATGCCAAGTCAGCTCTTGCTCTTGCTTTGTCTGGTAGCTGCTGCGTTTTCCTGGAGAGTGTGAACACTCGTCTTCCCTTCCACCATCTCTCTGTGTGTGATCGCTCGTCTTGCTTTCTGCCATCTCTCTCTGAGCATGAATGCTCGTCTTGCCTTCTATCATCCTACTTTCTGCCATGTCGATCTGAGCATCAACGCACATGTTTCCCCTCTACCATCTTTCTGGGCGTGTGCGTGAGCCCTTGTCTTCCCTTCTGTCATCTCTCTCTGAGCGTGAATGCTCATCTTCCCCCTACCATGTCAGTCTGGGCATGAACGCTTGTCTTGCCTTCTACCATCTCTCTCTGAGTGTGAACACTCATCTTACCTTCTACCATGTCAATCTGTGTGTGAATGCCCGTCCAAATGGGTTTGAATGTCGTCCTTGATCCCATTTGACGACGAGATCATTGTCACTCTATAGGCGACACTATTCCCTTCATGGTGTGGATGCCACTTGATCCAATGATGTGAACATTGTCTTTCCTTCACTCACAGATGCCATGGACACCATGCCAATCCAGTGATGAGCACACTGCTCTTCGATATTGATATTTGGAGGATCACCAAGTCTTAGTAGTTTAGTCATTCAAGTTATTATATTTTCATTGAAATCCCCATTTGTATGAATATCATGGTACTAATCACTTTATGGCACGCTGACTCTCCTTACCAACACTATTCTTTTCGTGGCATGGATGCCATTCAATGTGACGATGAGAACATCATCCCCTTTCACTTAGGACACATCTTACCCACCCAACACTATTCTTTTCATGGTGCCCACATTCGATTTGGCAACATTTTTTTTTCGCTCGTCAAGTGCACTTGCGCTTGCTTCAATACTGATGTTTCTTTCTTCTCCTCAGTGTCGTCTTTGGCACGATCTAGACCTGGGGACGGTAGGGCTGGAGCGTGCAGGGATTCAGGTACGCCTTCATTTTATTATCTCAATATGCTGCCTTGTAGATTGCAGCAAACCATTGAAACCCTGCCTTGTACGTGAGCCTGACTATCCTCCTCTCGTGTCTCAAGATGGGGTTCAAATATCACCCATTATTCCATTCGACGATGTGAACGTCGCCCTTTTCCTTTTTTCACTCAACGATTGTGGTGTGGACACCGCTTCATATCTTGGTTTGCACTTTTTTGCCCTTGCCTCTCACAATCTTGTAGTTCCCACGATTTACTGCTTTCCACAGTCTCCACAGTGGTTTTCATCTTGTGTATTGTCTGAGTTTTAACTGTGTGTGCAAGTAGACTGTCCAAGTTGTCTTGCCCCTTCGTCCTAGCCCAATGATCTCCCCCACCGAGCTCCAGCAATTGTGCAACCAATGTCGCCTCACACCAATTTACTTCAAGTATTGTTCAAGTGACACCATTGTCTCCCTCGATGGTACTCACCCTGATTCACTCAACATCTACATGCCTTCAAACATCAAGTCATGGTGGGACATTCCTGATTTCCTCGATCCTCACCATCCTTGGAGGCCGTACATCCCCCAGGTCTCCATGGACACTCCTGACTGCTATCGCTGAATCGTTTTTTGGCTATTCTCCCTTGAGCCGTACTGTATGGTCTCAAGCTACGCACCATACCGAGTTACTAAACAAGCTGCAAAGAATATTCAACAGTCGATGAAGACAATATCCCAAGCTTATTCCGCCATCCCCCGCCTTTTCCTGTGGATCTTAAAAGTGTCCCTCACTCCCCCTAAGTTACCTCAGAATATTCTCTTGGATCCCAAGGAAAGTCCAAATCACGTCGAGGCAGAGATAAGGCAAGTGGGGTTATCAGCCCTCAACATCCTCAGCCTCATTGTCTATTGTTCTCTTTGGCACAACGCACCGGTAGTCTCATCCGTCATTGACAACATCTTACCGTGGGTGAAGAATGGTTTATGCAGTGTTGTTGTTGATCTCGAGGCTACAATGCTGGAAGAATTGACAATGTATCTCCAACATCGTGTCCTGGTCTATTACGTATGTCATCGCAATGCACAGACTCACTTCCCCCCCATCTGATCGGTGCAAAAGACCAAGACGTGCTGCTGCAAACACCGTGTCGGGGAGGGGCCATGTCTGGTCGTACTCCCAGGGGTCGTGATGACTGTCCAGTGACATGTTCTGGAAGAGTCTTCGTTCCACAAGGTCAAGCATCCAAAGCAGTTCCTGTTCAACAGGGAAAGAAGCGGTACTTCAAGAAGTACAATGACCACTTCAAGCAAGTAACCGCTAGGAGGCTTGGACAGATGGTCGGGACTTGGACCAAACACAAGCACCCTACGGGTATCATCGAAATCATGGAAGTCAAGGACATATCTTCAGACAAAGAAGAAGGTCACTACAAGGATAAAGATCCTCTTGCTGATGGCCCTGCTCCCGAGTCCCTTTCCTCGTTCCGACAACCTCTCCCTCCTCCTTCATTTGCAAGGCCAGATGGGAATACCCATCTTCACTCACACTCTCCTTGGTGTCGTTCCAAATCCCCTCCACATCCATGCCGGCCCTCCACTTACTGCAATCCACCCAAGACCATCCCCCGCTGTCGCTCTACATCACCCCGTCACTACAAGCGGGATCATAACCCTTGTGTTCGTTCACCTCATCGTCACTTGCCACCCCCTCCACAACAGTCTCGCAGTTCAAGATCACCAGAGATCCCCGAACCTCAAGTCCCTCGTGGATGTACCCCCCATCATCATGTAAGTTGATGATTTTTATGCTTAATGGTGACTTGATGTTTCGATAGGATGACCATTCGCCACCTCAACTGGCGTCCTCCATGCCTCAGAGCGCTCCACTTGATCCCCTAATTCCCATGGTACATTTCCTTTTTTAAAAGCATCATCTGTATCTAATAGTTTGATTAGGCTGACACTACTGCGGTTGTGAATGTTGACCCATCTAGTGTTGTTTCTGAAGAGGTCAGCATTCTCGAACTTCAAGGCCCGGTCTCTCCTGGGTGTACCCCTGTAAGTTGACTCTGTCTTATGCCTCACAGTGACTTAATGCTTCGATAGGATGTCTCCGACCTTCATTTGTCGTCTCCTACTGTTTCCCAGAGCGTTCCACCTCAATGCCCTTCCGCTATGAATGTGGATTCACCCACCATTCCCAACACTCACTCAGAGGTCAGTTTTTTTTTTATACTTGATGTCTTCTCCAACGTTCATCTTCTGTGCTGCAGAGCGTTCCTCCTGAACGCGGTACTAACTCTACAGTATGTCTTTTGTTTCACAGTTTGCATTTACTAATCAGATAAGGATGACCCTGTGACGGTCATGACTGTCGATCTTCCAAGTATTGGAATCCAGATGGTCCTATGACTGTCATGAATATTGACCCTCCAAGCATCCCAGAGGTCAGTAGCTTTTTATTCGAGGTATTTATCTGAACTCAATGTTTTTATTTATAGACAATGGCCCCTCTCTCGTGGTTGTTGGGTCAATTCCCTGCAAATGATCTTGCCCTCCCCACTCCACTGCTTTTGCCCACATTGTTCGTTGTTCCGGCTGCCACCATCCTTTGAACTCCACCTCGCATGGAATGTGTGCTTTGATCGTGGGTTCTCCAACATTCTGATAGTGCCTTGTCTGGCATCGTCCCTCAACTCCTCATTGGAGGTTTCCCGTTCCGGGTGTTGTGTATGACATCCACGCCAGCAGGGCCCTCCCCCTCCCCCAGTCACATTACAGCCCTTGTATTGTCATCGGCTCAACACTCGTGATGTCTATCAGGACAATGTAGCCCAACTCTTGTCCCGACACAATGCTCGTCGCTTCGTCACCAGTGGTGGTTTATTGTGGCACCTAGCCATCTATTCCTTGGGAATTCTAAACTTGCCAGATCTCCTCGTCTCGGCTCTGAATGGGCCTATGCCTTTTGCATCTCCCATCGAGCCGGGTCTTTATGACGACGAGATCTCAGACGAAGAGATCACTGCATTGCTTGGCACTTCTACTGATGGCCATACCCTCTGGGCGTCCAAAGATGTGTTTTATTCCAGCGACCGATGGGTTGGGCATTGGACACCAGAGAACGAGAAGTGGTTTCAGTTGCATCTCTCCAAGATACTCAATGACTTCGCTAGTGGTTTCAAATCTCGCCGATATTGGTGCAAGACCTCTTTCCAGCCTCGCCACGAGGTGACACAGAACGCTGTCGGGTCTGAAGAGTATGCTAAGGATGTCTGTAACCGGCACAACGAAGAGTTTTCTCCTTTCACTTCAGGTCGTTTGACTAGCCTTTGACACTGCATCTTTTTCATTGTCATCGTCCATACCATATCTACATGTTATGTATGTTTAATTGGGAATTTTAATTTACTCTACATGTGATTACAATCATGGTCAGTACTTCGTCGAGAATCATGACCATCCTTCTCTTGGGCTCCCATGTTCTTACCCCACCTAATACTATTCTTTTCATGGCATGGACACCACTTGATCCGACAGTGTGAACGATGTCCTTCTTTCATTTATCGATGGTGTAGACACCATTTACTTTAAATCGCATTCTCGAGATCGCTCAGCTCCCTAAGGTGCTTGAAACAAGTGGTGAATGAAGTCCTGAGTTTGTTCAGATAACTTGGCTTGTCAGGGTGACCATGCGGCATGAGGACAACTGCATCCCTGAGTGCCGAAATCACGTCCTCAAGATCACTTAGCTCACCCAGGGGTCTGAAACGAGTGAAGAAGGAATTCCCGAGGTTGTTTAGATGACCTGGCTTGTTGGGGTGACCACGAGGGGTGAGGATAACAGCATCCCTGATTGTCGAAATCACATCCTTGAGATCCTTTAGGTTTCTGAGGCGCTTGAAACGAAACTTGAAGGAGAGACTGAGGCTGTTCAGACAACCCGGCTTGTCAGGGTGACCATGAGGGGTGAGGTCAATGGCTCCATTCCCAAGGTTGTGGGATCTCAAGGAAGCAATTTCAATACTCAGGGATGCTGTTATCCT
>JBBPJP010000397.1:0-24974 GCA_038088775.1 Boletus barrowsii | reverse complement strand
TGTCCCCCTCGCATGCCCATTTTCTTTCGGGGACATGGGCTTTGATGGTGCACGGTGTGTGGGGACGCTTGTCCTCCTCTCATGCCCATTTACCGTTTGCATCAATGGGCACAGTGTGTGGGGGCACTTGTCCCCCCCTTGTGCCTGTTTTCTTTTGGGATTGGGGGCTTCAACAGTGTACAGTGTGTGGGGACGCTTGTCCTCCTCTCGTGCCCATTTACTGTTTGCATCAACGGGCACGGTGTGTGGGAATGCCTGTCCCCCTCTCATCTCTGTTTTCTTTTGGGATTGGGGGCTTCGACGGTGCATGGTGTGAGGGGGTGCTTGCCCTTCTCTTGTGCCCATTTCTCTTTTGGGTTTGGGGGCTTCAATATGACTGCGATGTGTGGGGATGCTTGCCTCCCTCTTGTGCTTTCGGCCTTGGTCTCAGAATGTGCAGCTGAGGGGGGTGCTTTCACAGTGTCATGTTGTGGGGGTATGAAACTAGAGGTATGTGTTTCTCTGCCATTCGAACTGTAACTGAGCTGTACTTCTGTTCCCTATATGCTACAGTCATTGCTGTTCCAATTACGAAGTATGTCATTCTGTGTAAGTCAACTGTAACTAATTCCCATTTACAGGTTTCTCGAAGCCATTCTGGAAACACAGGGTATGTGCCTCCTTGCTATTTGAACTGTTACTGACTCGAAATACTCTGCTCCCAGTTGAGTGACATCCAAATTTCCTTTTTCTCTTAGCACATTCATGTCATGTACCATACTTTCAAACCTGGGGCCAGGGTATCAAGGGGTGGGCCTCCCCTTGATATTCTAGCTTCAGCCATTTTCTTTGATTTTTGTAGTACAGTTAAGGAATCATGTAAAGCAACTAGAATAATATATCCAACGCGCATGTACCCCCACCATGCGATTGTTCAACATAAATCACATGACTAGTCGCACACTCATAAATGTCATTATTAACTTCTTCAACAATCCCATGACTGAGGAAGATCATTCCCAAGTGGGGACAGATGTATATGTTCACCTACAGAACCATGTCCATCTGATTATGGATGGTGTAGTCGAAAGCCCTATTCTCCACAAGGGGCAGTTCACCGTTGAAATCCTTCAGAAGCCTAGGTAAAATTTTTACTTTGGTAGTTTTTCTCACTAACGTCATTCTTGCCATTTTGAGATTGAGAGTGCAAGGCCTCATGAAAACACTGACTGCCAAATTGGGTGAAGTGGACCAAGCTGAGGCAGAAAAACAAGCTAGTTTGACAGATATAGAGATCCAACGGTGTGCAGCCATCATTGTCAGCACCTTCCTTAATCCTGGTTAGTGTAAGCTTGATTTATCCTGGATGTAATGACTCAGCAATTGTGTTGTCTAGTTCCAGTCAGATGGAATTACAACAGGTTTGCTGAATTGCAGAAGAAACATGTTTCAGATAAAATTTTTGTCAAGAACAAGTTGGGATCCTTTCTAGCCCTACCACACTTGTCGATATGCATGGAAAAATATTGGTTTGGTTCCTGCCAGGCCTTCTACTCCCTTACCAAGTGGTGAGTCTATATTCCATTTAGTAACCCTTCACTATATTGAAATCAGCCCCAGGAGCAGTTCAATTCCACTGTACTGACTTTGAAATATGCCCTGAATAGTTCGCTACAGCAACCAGGTACTTGGCATGAGAAAGGGTTCACTTCTGGCAGCTCAGAGTCTATTTTTGGGGCTGGTAGAATTGGAATATTGGTTGGTAGATTGATCCCTGGGCACAAGGTAAGTACACTACTATATTTGGACTTGATCAGAACTCAAAATCAATGTAGAGACTCGAGGATGCACTGCACCCGACCCCAAACCTAATGTCTGATACCATTTGGAACTGGCTTCAGCTCATAGAGCCCTTCGAATGCCTCCTGGATGGAGTTCTTAGGATCATACATCCTGAGATGTGAAGTGCAAACTCTGAAGCCACACAACAGCTCACCCACTGCTTGAAGGGCCCCCTGCTGACTTGGCCAAGTGTTTATGTGGGGATGGATGTGATTGTCAACAGGGTCACACCCAGCCATTGCGACTGGGGTGGTGCTTTTTCCTTTTATGATCACCTCCTTAGCCTTGGATAGGATCATAACGCTAAACTCCATTTGGATGATCCCAAAGCCGAGTTTGACTATCCGCCAGGCACAGGAGTATGGTTGACAGGAAGGGGTTTGACCCATTCAGTTCCACAATGGACCAAGGGGAAAAGGGTGATGATTGCTCACTATGCTAAAGATGATATTCATGATAGATTAGGGATCCCAAGGCCTTCTTTGCCAACTCAAGCAAAGTGGTTATCAGAGTACTTACTCATGTAATTATAGTTGTAATTGCTATGGTACCTAGTCACATAATTAGAATGCAGTTTGCTGTGATGTAAGCTCACTTCGAACTGGAACTTTATTTTACCTTCAATTAGACTAGTAGAATGCAGAATGACTTTGCTAGGATGTGTAAGCTCGCTTCAAGTCAGAACTTTATTTTACCTCCAGTTAGACCCTTGAATAGATTGTCTCTGTGCATCACTTGATCCCTTCAACAATGTCAGGTTCTCGAAGGCCCAAGAAAGCCAAAGCTACTTGCTTCAGAACCCCAAGCTCAAGTCATGGATCCAGGTCCAGGAAACCTTCTGGGTCTATGATTGTTTATACTCCCACCCAGACACGGAGAGGAAAAAATACCTATCGAGAGGTTGATGCAACTCCCTACTATGAGTTGTCTGATGATGGGGGGGAGACACCTAGGAGAAGGAAGATTCCCAAGACCCCCTCTGGTTCAGAGACTATGCAGACCACTTCTGCATTGTTACAAGATTTCCAGGATGCTTCTGGGATGTGTGATGATGAGTCAACCTCCATTCCCAGGAAAACCAAGGTAAGCCAGTTTCCAGAAATTTGGTAATAAATATCTGACAATCAAAGACTCAAAATGACTTCCTCCATGATTGGATTCCATTCCAATCAAGTTATCTCTCCATTCTACTTGAACTCGAGGCTCCCTTAGAGGCCATGGCTAGATGCATGGACTGTCTAGGGCCTGATGCTATCATTCATTGTCCTTCATGCCTTGGTGACCAAGCATGGTGTGGGCCCTGTGCTGTCAAGGCACACTCAAGACTTCCTTTCCATTCACTCCAGTGGTGGAATGGCCTTTTTTATGAGGCAATATCTCTCTAGTCACTGGATTTTACCTTGAACCTAGGGCATGGTGGAGATGTTTGCCCTCTAAGCCATGGCAATTTGGGGGATCAAATTACTGTGGTGGACTCCACAGGAATATTTGTTCACACTGTGAAGTGGTGTAGGTGCAAGGACAACATTGGCCAAGACAAACACCTGCAACTTCTCAGGTGTCATTTGTTTCCATCAACTGTCACCAAGCCTCAAACTGCATTCACCTTCAATGTTCTTGATGAGTTTCTCATTGATGAACTTGAATGCAAGACTTCAGCTTCAAGCTTCTATTCAAAACTCAGAAGGTTGATGAATAATTCATTTCCTGATTCTCTTCCTATAAGTGAAATTTGGGTGTTGGGAGATAGAGCTCAGTTGGATATTTTGGACCAAGGATCATTATAGGGAATTGATGAGAGTCTCAAGAATGTGGCGAGACCTGACTTACCGGAAAAGGGCTGGATGTGGTCACGATACCCAACAAAGCCCTGGTAGTGGAGACTTGGCTATATTTTGCCCTGCATGTCCACAACCAGGTATCAATTTGCCAAATGGGTGGGCCACGAAATATAACAGGTTAGTGCCTTGGTTTTCTCAGGTCTAATATTTCTGGATGTTAAAAAATCCAGTGAAATTGTGGCCCTGCAGTATGTTGTTGATGGCAACTTTACTGCTCAACATATGAAGATGTGAAAGCCTAAGGATGATGTTGCACTCTCTGATGGTTTAGCTTATATGGTGGCAAATGGGCCCTATCAAGAACATGTTTTGAAGGCTGCAGATAATGAAGAAATATATAGCATTTCGTATTATAGTCTTATTATGGTGTTCACACTATACTGTTCTTAGAGATCATCATGTCAGAACCATCAGGCAGTAAACAATGCCAATACCTCAAAGACCCACTTGCATGCCACTGGAATAGGGGCAACTGCTTGTGCTCGTCATGGCTGCTTTGTCCCCCATTCTGTGGTTGACTTTTACAAGGGCGAGCAATAAGTTGACTTGCTGGGGTATGTAAGAAATGTTATGGCTAATTTTATTTGAAGGCATAAGAACATTGACTATTCTATCTGCCAGGCAGTCTCTTATAAGTCCCAGGATATACAAAAAGCCATCATCATTTATGATGTGGCTTGTCAGTGGCATAAGAATTTTACTGCCAGGGTGGATAAGTCATTTACCTTGTCCTGGCCAGAGGAAATGGAAATTGTGCCTGCGATTGGCAAATTCCATTTGAGTGCTCATAAGCCTTATTGTTTCCCTAGATTTAGCCTCATGTTCCTCCAAGGGGCAGGTCATGTAGATGGGGAAATCTTGGAAACTCTTTGGGCTCCATTCAACAAAGTTTCCCCTTCTGCAAGATCAATGACTTTGGCCCACCATCAGGAACTGTATGATGACCATATGAGAGATTCAAATTGGAAGAAGCTAGTGGGTCTGGGTGGGTTCCTATCTTGATTGTCTTGTCATATCTGAACTTGCTTTAATTTGTAGTGAAGTTGTTGCTGAGGAAACATAGAGTGGCATTGGAAGGGGCACAAATGATCCAAGGTCCCTATGAAGAGTTCAGTGCATCCTTGGACCTCTGTCTACTGAAAGCCTGGGAAAAAGCAGCAGAGAGTGCAGATAGGAAAAGGGATGAAGCTCTGGATATATACAGTTTACGAATAGACAAAGGTAAATTATTTTTGTACTAAGATCCAAAGGTTACTCATTTTGGATAGCGCCAAGCTTGGCTGAGATGAGATTAAACCTACTGGAAGCAAGGGAATCATCGCCAGGCAATGAAGGGTCTGTGATGTGGTTGGTGGAGGGAATTGGCATTGAGAATTCTCAGTGAGTAAGGGTGGACTTGTACAAGATGGATTCTGAGTGATTGTCGATCTAGGGATGCATTACGTGCAGAGATACGATGCTTGCCCAGAGTTCCTACTGCTATGCAAAAGGCAGATATTGCTCAGAAGAGAAGAAAGCTGTACACCAGAATAGTGAAGTTCACTGATTCAGCCTCTCTCTTTGTAACAAGTGCACAGCTAGGTGATGGTGCGGCCTCTATCCCAGATGACCCTGGTTTTTGTGATGAGGAGCAAGGTGACCCCATTGATGAGGAAACTAAAGAGAAGCTGTTTTGGGGGGTGGAAGAAGAAGAGGATGAAGAGGATGAAGAGGATGCCCAGATTGAAAGTCTCTTCACAGAAGATTTCAAGCTGACCATGCCTTCAGCCTGGGGTGCAGCCAGTTTGAAAGAGGCTGGTTTGGAGCACCTGGTGAAAGAGGAGGTTCAATTGCATATTGGACAGGCTAATGATCAATTGGAGAAGCTGAGAACTCACTTGGGGCACACATCAGTTCTCTTTCAGATGAATTTCCGACGCTCCTCTTCTGTTAGGACTGACACGAGATCAAAACAGGATATCAGAAGACAGCGCCTCGTGGCCACGTGCACACTGAACGCACATGCGACCAAGAAGTATCTTGTATGACAACAACGACAACGACAACGATTGATAACTTCGACGGTTCCTGCGACGCAGAGAACAGGCCCTCTGTGCAAAAACATGTTATTTAGCTCTATTTTTCGCTATTTACGTCTGTAGCAAAAAGATCATAGGGGCTGTCTGAGTGCCCCCAGAGAGACCTTGCAAGCAAGGTAATTGTAAGTCCAAACAATATGCAAACATTGCAGTGAGTATAAAAGCTGAGCGGAAAATCAAAGGGGAGCATCACATATATAGTTTAGGTACAAACACTGATAATTTATGTAATCAAAAGCGAGAGAGAAGAGTAGTAAGATATATACGAGAGTACGTCTGAGCGTGCGTAGTCAGAACCGGTCTATCGATTTGAATTCAGCTGTGAGTACTGACCGGCCCTCGTCACCCTTGATACTTCCGAGTCTTTCGTCTCGCAGAGTTTCTGCGCGATGACTTAGGCGCTAGCTTCATTGGCCAAGAGCTCTGGATCGGCAACCTTCTCCAAAGCTAGGCCCTCTCGCATGGCGTAAATGCAGCTGGCGCCAGGAAATGGCTTCCTTGAACGTGCACCGCCTTCAGCAGCGCCGTACTTGAGCGAAGGTCTGTGGGCTGGAAGCAGGCAAGAAAGGCAAAGGGGGATAGAAGGCTTTGCGAGAGCGAATCTCGCAAGCATAGCCGAGGATGGAATTGGTAAGGAAGCCGGCAGAGCAGAACTAAATGACACGAGGTGCTGAATGATTTATAGCACACAGGAGAAGCTGGCCCGGTGGCATCAGATCAAGCTACGTAAGACGCAGCAGAGCACACTAACATTGGATGGGTCTACGCGTTTCCTTCTCATGATGAGCACTAAAAACGATCGCCCTCCTCCAATGCGAGGAGTCTGGCCAACGCAATTATGCATGCGGCGGCCCAGCCGCGGTCCCGAACAGTCCACATCCGTTCCGCCGTCTGAGATGCTTTAGGCGCACCCTTTAACCCCAGTGCCATACTCGCCCTTGTCGGTCCTGGTCAACTTAGAGGCAGTGTCTGGACTGGGAAACTACCCAGGGACCCAGATGTCGCGGCTCGGGGGTTGCTCGATCCTGCTATTGTGGCTCTGGTCTGCTATGCGGCTGAGTCGGGCTGACGTACCCAAGAAATAAAGGCTGACCACCATGATGTTAGTGGTTCAAATCTCTCATTCACGAATGCGCCGCCTGACTTGCATCATCTCCAGATTTACCCCATTTCGTGAGACTAGGTTAGCGCAACAGCGTCTCTACTACCCCTC
This sequence comes from Boletus barrowsii, assembly GCA_038088775.1. Classification (NCBI taxonomy): domain Eukaryota; kingdom Fungi; phylum Basidiomycota; class Agaricomycetes; order Boletales; family Boletaceae; genus Boletus; species Boletus barrowsii. The sequence continues at coordinate 18,021 of JBBPJP010000397.1, read as the reverse complement.
CGGACCTCGAGTTCAATGCCGATATACCTGTCTCCGAGGAGCAGGAGGATTTTTTGGTGCGCCTTGCTTGGCCACTCCGCTCCTTAGGCCTGGTGCACGTCTGTATAATATGTCCCTTGCGCTGTAATCGGCAGCAGGAAGGGACTTTTTGACCCCTACGTGGAGAGTGCGGTGCGTCTTTTTCGCCTTTGGCTGATGCAGCTTGAAACAAGTATCTCAGCGACACGCGCGAACAAATCGACGCCGCCAAAGGTCCGTCCGTTCGTTTATTGCCTCAGGACTCGTTTCAAGCTCGGAGGATGTCAAGCAATCCATCAAGCAACGCAAGATCGCCAGCTTACTTGGCTGAAGTGCTACTTCGCCGTCGCCTATCCTCCTCTTGTCTGATTCACTGACAGCATCCGCAGAGCACATCGATTAGGAAACTCTATCGCAGCTCCTCGCCAGTGCTATGCACTCGGAGTCCGACGCGTCACTCTCCCCACACGCGTCGCAGTGTATTCGTTGATCCGTTGGGATACTGGACGCAAATTACTACGGAGGTCTGGACGCTCGTGCTCTATTCAGCACAACGTTTTTGAACCCAGTATCCTCGGCATGAAGGAATGAAGGCCGATTGCCTTTCTATGATTGGGACCCTCGATCACCGCCATCGGCTGAATGGGATTAGCAGTCTACAACCTCGAGTCTCGACGCGGCGGTGACGCTCAGGGTGACGGACTCACTAAATTCATCGAAATCCGCAGAGGCCTTGGACTGCCTCGGACACGAGAACAAGGTCGCACAGTCGACCCCATCAAAGAAGAGGTCAGTGGCCTGCGGAGAATGTACCCAAGTGCCGGATCCCGAGAGATGGTGAATCTCTTGTTTCACGAGCGCAGAATCAGTGTTGCAAGGTATGCAATCTCGAACGCAGCGGTACATCATCTCCGACATGTTCATAGAAGCGTGATGTTAGAATACTTCAAAGTCAATGAACCAGATCCCGTTCGAGCCCGAAAAGCCAACCAGCTTCAACGACGTCGCTTCTGGGCGGACCAGCACGACAAATGGTTACGTTTGGGGCTTGCGCTGCACACCGAAATCGAACCAATTACTGGACACATTCTGTGGATGAAGGTCTGGCGCAACAATCGGAGCCCCCAGTTTATCTTGCCGTACTATCTTGAGGCCGTCTCCCGCAGTCACTCGCGAGTCGCGACTCAACCTGCGTCGTTTACTGCACACTTCACGCGTATTGCAACGGCACACACAAAGCGAAACCACTATCTTCTCGGCTGTGGATGAACCTACTGAGGACGACGGGCTCCTTCATTTTTGTGTATTGACTTCTTTGGCCTCTCACCAGTCGACGGTCGATTTCGAGTCGCGTTGTGAGGGGGTGGAGCCATCGTGACGTGACAGCCGTTTTGGAGCAGGATATCCCGCCAATGACGTTTTCACCGCAGGTCCCAGATCAGGTAGGTTGATTCTGATACATTGTTCTTATCAAGTCTCGCAGCGCCTCGTTGTTTCGCCGTGGGAGGGCTGTGGTGTGCGGGGGATGAGATATTTCCACAGCCTAGCAGTGCATCATGGTGAGGCGGGAAATGGCTGGTATCGCCGTCTGGCCATACGGACTTCACCAGGTTCCATATGGTACGTTGATTTGATACACATTCAGTCATGATGTGTTCCAAGGTTCCTATTTCTTCTGGGCAGCGTATGCACTTCGCTCGTATCTCATAGGTCGGTATATTGGGCCAGAAACTTCCGCTCTTAAGGGAGCCAGTCATGGCGCGATACATTGCTGGACTGGTCGTCTGATGTCTGGCTGGCGTAGGTGTCGCCATAGCGATGCGTCGGTTTCTTCCGTGTTGGTTAACCCCTTAATCGCGTGGCGTGGAGTGTCTAGGTTCATGGTTTGTCGCGTGTATGGTGCGGTTTTGTTCTTTGTTGATTGAAGGGCTTGGTACGCTGATTGTTGTGTTGGAGAGGAAAGTTTGACGCCTTGTAGCTGGAAATTTTCAGGTACGGCCAGGTCCACTTCGCCGTGGTGTTCTTTCCGGGCGCCTTCGTTCGCAAGTTTGTCAGCGTTTTCGTTTCCGGAGTTTTGGCTGCGTCCTTTGATCCATTTGAAGCTTGTGGGTGCAGCCCGGCGTCTTAGGCGGTACGCGGCGGATTGGAACCAGCGCGGGTTGCTAATGTTGGTCCAGCCTAGGTCTTTCCAGGTTTGGAGGCGTTTTGTTAGTCCGTCGACGGCGTAGCGCGAGCATCAGTAAATTAGTTTGTCACAATACTATCTGCGCTCTCTATTGATTGCAGCTGGAATCACCTGCCGTGTCACTACTGAAAAATTGTCAACGATTAGACATTCCGGGTGTCAGGCCTTGTCAAGTCCTACGGTGGCAGCATGCGGGGTTTGTGTGGCACAGCAACGCCGGGTGATGTCAGAATCCTATATCAAATTTGTTTTTAGCTGGCGCGTATCGGTCCCTGAATTGACACGAGATCCAAGTCGCTCTCCATTTGGCCCAGGTAATCTACTGTCTGGACAACAGTTTGTCCCTTGCTCACGAATGAAGAATGTTACTGGGGGTAGGTATTCAACATGTGCGCAGTGCGCACTTTGCACAACCCGCCGACCTCTACCTTTTGACCTTGCGCTCTGGTAGAAATCTTGGTCGTTGGCCACCACCACTGAGTATAGTCGCTCAGGGCAGAGCAGCTTGTGTCACCCACGCCGACTATGGGATGCACCCGCCAACATGATCACGATCGTCACGGTCCCCATCTCGCTTAGTGCGGTGCAAGTTCTAGACAAATGTACATTTCATTTCCAATCTTCCGATGCTGAGCACTAACGTACTGCGACGATGGCCGGTGAGCCAAGAGAGACCCACAGCGCTTCGTGAGTGGCTTCTCTAGCTCTTGATTATCGGCGCAATAGCCCCTTCAGCTGTCTCGCTTAGTTCGCCATTTCATATTCTCCGGTTCCAAAGCTTTGACTGGATTCTAAGCTAGATTCCTGTTTAACTTCGTTGAACTCGTTTGATCTTCGTCCACTAGAATATGCATCGCATGCTGAATATTGCAGAAATACTCTTTCATATTTTTCACTGTTGTTGTCCACGAGATCCAGGGGGCGACTGCAGGAAATGTGGTCCTCAGCTAGCCATCCTGGCTAGAATGTGTCGCGTTTTCAAAGAGCCCGCACTCAACATATTGTGGAGCTCTCTGGCTGACTTGGCACCGATCGTGCGGTGTCTTCCTGATGCATCTCATCAGTTACCACAAAGAAACACGGTGAGATGGCTTTAGAAATTCATGGCACCTTACTTAGACTTGATTTATTGGGCATAGTATGCATTCACCAGACAGATTACTCTTATGGAATGGAGTATTCTTCAGAGCTACACCCGCCGAATCCGATACATATCGTACTTCAACCAAGGACTCGACCGGAAATCAATCCAGGTCCTTCTAAGTCCCCCTATCACAGAGTCGCTCTTCCCTAACCTTCACAGTCTTGGTTATGGATACATGAGAAAATGCACCCCCCTGCTACAAATCCCTTTTCCATCCTTGCAACTTCTCAATGTCGAGTTCAGCAACCCGAAGTTGTTCCAGGAGGCTCAGGTTCTCCAGTTATTTTCCAAGTTCTCCCCAAATATCGAGAGGCTCTCCATTCACGTCCGTCACCAAACCGAAACTACGTCCATCAATCCCATTTATCTCTCCCACTGGAGAAATCTCCGGTCTCTAGTTTGTCCTGAACTCGCCCTGGATGCGAACGCCTTCTTGCACCTGTCTCGTATGCCTACATTGACCCAACTAGTGTGCACGGTTGGTGTAATGCCAACGTTTGACCGACTCTATCTCATCCCCAACTTGGGATCCTTGGGGCTACATTCAAAGTCCTTGGACCCAATTGGGCGGTTACTCCACCAAGTTCAGCTGCCTGCTATCACAGATTTCACTGCCTGCATTTCTGAATGTCCTTCCAAGCAGGAGCTTTCCGCCTTCTTTGCTGGTATTTACACATCGGACGCGGGTTACGGAATTCAGTCACTCTGGCTGAAGCAATCATCTCCCTCATCAAACGACATGCTTCGCTCGGAAGCTCCACTGCTGGGCTTCGAAGACCTGCGCCCGTGCATGGCATTCCATAATCTATGTCTCGTGGATCTCAATATCGGGTGGAACGTAGGCCTGACAGACAGCGAATTGTTGGCATTGGTATCTGCATGGCGGAAACTGCGATACCTCTGGATAAATGAGGACTGGGGCTGGAACTCACAAGGTGGAATCACACCAGATGGGCTCGTACGACTTCTGCAGGCGTGTCGGTTGCTAAATGATATCGCTCTTACCCTTGACACGCGAGGTTATGAAGAATTGCACACTAGTCAAACACTGCAGAGCATTCGATTGGCGCTTCCACCCACACTTTTTATAAACGTCCTTGACTCTGTTATTGAAGAAGAGTCGGTACCAGCCATCGCCTCTGTCTTTTCTGGCATCACCGCTTGTTCTGATTTCTCCCTTGTTGCCTGGAAATGTCAGGAAATGGTAGAACACCTAAACATGGAGGAATACATGCAGCGCTGGGATGATATAGATGGTCGTGTTAATTCAAGCTAATTCACACTGGTAGACTACGTACTGTAAGCCTCACTTAGAATAGACGCGACTTTCTTACGGAGTACAAGATTATATGATGGCGCTCGGGCAGATCCTGGACCCATTGAACGTCGTGAACGTCGTGCTTGCCATGAAATCGGACGTTTGGTGATGTGGTCGATGGTCGGACAATCCATATCTGAGTTTCTCTAGTGTGGACGAACGCCATCTAGAATATGCCTGTCAAGCCGGACTCGTTTAGCGAAGAGAAATTCTCGACATAGACTGACAAACCGATTTACTCAATGACGAACGGATCTGTGCCGCACACAGCATAGGAACTGACATCGAGCATGCCACCGTCTGCATGTCGAAGTTCTTCAGTGAACTGGTGCAAGCCGCGTTCGGCCCAGGTGCCAGACATATGATGATACAGTCATCTGTACTTAGACTCGGACTCGCCCCCATATCGCCTCTCGCGTGAGGTCCATCCGACTCTGCGCGGAATCTTCAACGCTGCATAAAGCTGCATTTACCCACTAGGAAGTGGCCGAAAGGATTCTAACACAAAGGGGACGAATGAATCCAGTGTGGCCGGAGTAATGCGATGGACGTACTGAGACGACGCCTGCGGCAAATTGCACGCAGATATGTAGACTTGCCTCACCTTCCGTGAGGATCCGCGGATCCGCGCAAAGAAACCACACGCTGTCTTCAACAATCTGCCTTCGAGTGCGAGTCAACAACCAGAAATGAAACAGCAAACACTCAACCAATGAAATCTGACCACCCTGTCCGAGGTGGAGTTGAACTCGTCGCAGAGAAGTATCCAGTGATATTCAGGGCGTCGTGTGTAAGATGCAAGCAAAGGGGATGGACATGGTGAAAACTGAGAGAAAGCTTGATGTTACAACGAATCGGTCAGCGAGGTGAATGTGAATGTGAAAACAAAACAAATAGATTATTGCAGCAGAATGACGGCGACGTACCTCTAGAAGACAAACTTGTCGAACGAAGAGATAGCATCGACAAGGAAGCTAGTCAGGAGAAGAGATAGAAAGGAAGGAGATTTCAAAGCTCGTCGCGACTGTTGTGAGTAATTGGAACGGGCTCCTCGCCGGGAGCGAGCGCAATCTCAAAGCCTTTGATAGTGAAGAGAACCTTGCCCTCCACGTTGGCGATGATGTAGTTTGACTTGAAAGGCTACCAGACGCCCAAGTCGTGCGCATAAAGTACGTCCAGATACCCTTCCTGAGCTCCGTGTCAAGATCGGGTGCAATATAATAATCCAGTAGTGGCCGCCCCAAACTCCCACTTATCGCCATTGATAACGCAACCAGCGTAGCCTGGAAAGGCATTGGCGCCACTGAGAACGAGGTTTGTGGATCGCAATGTTGTTCACGACCATTGCACCGTTTTCTAAAATACTTTCGAGATAACTACCCAGAACGTTGAGTATTGGCCAGCAAAGAAGATCGTGAAACGTACACAGAGGCAGGGAAGAGCAACGCATCGGAGAATCGACACTGATGTCGGAAGTGACTCCATCCAACAATGCGACTTGTTGTACGGACACTCGGGAAGCTTGGCCTTCACAAAGTCGGTCATTCAGTCGGGAGAAGCGCACAGCTGTTGGCGGGGACTTTGGGGTTTGGGCGGCGGATCAAGGTGGTGCGGGGCGATCCCCATAAATCGGACACTGTCAGGACCTTCATCGGAGATGATCTTGTTGATGGCAGTGCCAAAGAGGACGGGGCGTGGCCCAGTAGTAGTTGACGTCGAGGCCTCTTCCGAGCCATTTGCCGTCCGTAGTCAACATAACGCACACGATGGGGGGGCTTGTTTCCCTGGGTGAGAGATGTTGCACCGACCCATTCCTTGAACAGCTGTTCTTACAGCTGGATGAGAGGAGTGTGGATGGCGCACGTCACGCGAAGCTTGGCATTGAAAACCTTGGCGTTGGGATCACTGGCGTGTTCAATGAGCGCGTCAATGAGTTCATGCGTACCGGCCACGGTGACCGCCTGAGGAAAGTTGACACCAGCGATCCACAAATCAGAAGTTGCCTTGGCTCGTGAGAGAACCTTGGGAATCATTGTCTTGGCCTTTTTGAACGCCAACACCAAGAGCAGCCATGGCACCATTTCCCTCTGCATGGGTCATGGCGGTCGCACGAGCGACTGCGATACCAACCGCCGTCTCGGGGTTAAAGTGTCCAGAGGCGTAACCCATGGCGATTTCACCGATACTGATGCCCACGCAAGGTTCTATTTGCCGAACACGTCACTGGGTTGTAAAATACATTGTCCATCATGCATCATGGCGCACATACCTGGCGATGGTGGATCGCGATGGAGCAGGTTCTCGAATTGGGGCTGACCTGTACCTGTTTCGGTCACAATCTGATGGAATGGGAGACGACGCATGAGTATCTTCCGAGGAGGCAATGGATGGACAACGGACGAACACGGAGAGGGAAGTAGTCAAGTGGTGGATGTACCTGGACGGGACGAGCAAGGAGCTTCGTGAAAGGGGACGGACTGAATGACCTTGGAAACCCTGTCGAACCCGAAATGTTGGACGTGGCAAATCGAGATAGCAACAAGTGAGCGAGTTATCGAGGCTGTGAAGATGGGAGGCGAAGCTTAGCTTGATCACTCTTGGTGACCTCCAATAACTTTTCATCGCTCGCTCATTTATGGTTACTGCCTCAGCGCTTCAGCGCTCAACAGATTCATAGTTCACCGGCACCCCTACCATACGGCTCTACCTGTACCTTGAGTTAACGATGCAATCCTCCCGAGCCTAACCTTCACCTGTTAGTATATGTCAGGTCCAGGACAGCTGCATCTGTCAGCATCTCTGGCATCGTGTCTAAGTGCTACCGCGTTTCAATCACTTGGTGCGTTAAAACTTGACACAGCACGTGTGGGTGCTCCACCGTTTTGCGTAACTCGACAGACTCTACGGTACACCTAAAATCCTCTCGCGAGTGTAGTACTCGGAAGCTGCCCTACGGCGAGCCACCATTCCTAGCCCCATGGCATACCCCCCCAGGATTCGCCTGGCTGAATGTGGAATGACTCGCACTACATGACATTCGATTCGATCACCCGGTGCTCAGATCTCAGATGGCGCGTGGGTCGACTATGGGAATAGCTGCTAAAAGTCGCTCAACGTCCGTGTGACGCGCGTGTCACTACTTTGATTACATAATCAACCAGACCTTCGTAATGACCAGTGCAGTTACAGATCAAATCATATTACCCCGGAGAGTGCAAGAAAACCATCTAGAACAAGGCTCAGCGACAATCAGCGAGCACGTTAGCACCGTTGGGGTGCCCGTAAAGTAAGCACCACTTTCCGCTTTAGTGTATCCGACATTCGTTCATGGATCATGGAAGATGTCGAAAATTTCAAGAGTATTCCATTGACGACATGCTCAAGTATTTCCTCGCGTATTCCACTGGCAAGCCGCAAGAGTTGTTCGACGATGCCCGCAGGACGAGCTTGTTCAAAGAGTGTCTTGAGAAGGTTCTTCCTATTTGCAACGGCGAGGCCCAGGCCAACGATACCAATTCGTCCAAGGTCAAGGAACACCTCATGCAATAGTACACTTTCATGACGTGATTTCGTGATCCATTCTGATCAGTTCATATAGCTCAGAAGCACATGGCGAACACGAAACTGAATTATATCCTTCCTTCGTGGCAATGGCAAGCGTAGCGCTCCAGTACCTCCAAGAACTCGAAATAGCTGATCTTCGACCCTTCAAGAATGACAACTCTTCTGTCTGCTTCATGTTGACAACCCGCCAACGCTGAGGCACTTGCACCAAGGGGAACCCAAGCCGGATGTCGTCGTATCCCGATCTGATGTGTATGACTCGGAGGGGCAGATTCTTTGTTGGCAGGATATCCTCTTCACAATTCTTACAAGGGCCCCGAAAAAGCCGCTTGACTAGCGTAATGTCCGCACTTTTGTGCAGTTCGAGCGATCGACGAAGAAGATGGCAATTCCTCCGAACCAGATCGTGGCTGTCCTCAACGATTTCGATATGGTGTCGATCCAGACGACGCCCGATGCGCTGGCACGGTCCCGTTCATGGCGCTGCAACTCCTTAACAAAGCAGCGTTTCAGGGCAACATCCCACACGTGTACGAACATGGCACGGAGTCGTTCATTTGGATCTTGGTTTGGATCGCCCTCCGGTACACGAACGGTAGTTTGAAAGGCGACCATGATCGCCATCGCCCGCTCAACGGATGGGCAACGGTAGATCCCACCAGGTGCAGGGAGAAAAAAATTGACTTTTTGACCAATTCCGAGATGCGGTACAGGCTGCAAGCTGGTCAAGGCCATGAACGGAATTGACAGTTGGCCGAAGACTGCATGAAAGTATTGATGGAGAGAGTAAAGGCAGGATTGAGAGGACAAGAGGAAGAAAGCTTGGAAACTGACACAGCGTTTCAAAGACTCCTGCAGGTCCCAACTAGCCGTTACTTGGGGTAACTCCCTTGGCTTACTTTCCGCATGCAAACTATTTGTTGTTCTAATGTTTTGAAACTAGCTGTTGTTTCGATTTATGCTTGGCTATTGGATCCCTCATCTCTCTGTTGCTATAACGCTGTCATACGGAAAGATTCACCTACACACTAATAAGATCATACTGATGACTTTTTGTTGGGTTTCTTGATCAATAGGGAACTTCTGGTTATTCATTGCTAAGTTACTCGTTCACCGGAATCTCGCTCTTGGCGAGACGATTTTTGGCGTACTTTGTACGACGCCGTCGATCGTCAGTCACCTTGCACACGCGATTTGTGTCAAGGCACCAACTATCCGCCTTTGATACTATCGTCGGTCACGCCATACCGTAAAAACAGACGCACAACTCCCATCTGCCGGTGGAACAGCACGCCAAGGCACCTCGTACCATTTGAGTCCTTGTCCGTCCGATCGACGTCGTGCAAACTAGAGAAGGGCTTGTATTACGTGATAGACTGCTTTGAATTGTGAGGGAAAGGATCTGAAGGTTTCGAGAGCGGGTAGATGTGATTGGGGGGATACTTTTAATCGATTGTATGCTGTTTTTTTTTTACTCACCTTCTCTTACCACTTCCAAGGATTGCAACAATTTACTGATCTCGACACGAGGGTCGATAGGTTGAACGTCACAGTACGATTTTATTAGTGTGTAGATGAATCTTTCCTCACGACAGCGCCCATGCTACAGATAAACGTCATATACGTAGCAGTAAAAAGGGGGACGAGGAGTACCATAGCCAAGCAACGACCACGGAGTAGCGTTGACCAGGAAAGATCCGGACAGAATCGACTTCGGTGGGCTGCACTTCAGTTCCGTTGACCTCGATGATGGTCATCCGGTGACCATTGATGGTAAAGTTGAAGTTGAGATCGCAAGATGTGGAAATGAGGCGGAAGCGATATCTTAAGCCTTCTTGAACACAAAGTTCAAGTTGATGACATCGACCGAAAGCGGAACTGCTGCTTGCCGTGAGTCAGCGTGTCCGATCATAGAAATGAGCAGAAACAGATGGTGGCTTTCCTTGACGATCCATCGACTCAGGAGAATGTGACTGGAACCCAACGAACTGGCACGGTTCCGTCCATGGCGGTTCAACTGGAGTGATTCCCGTGGGTTGCTTCCTGACCCTCTATCCCATATGCGAACTATTTTTCCGTGTTCTAAATGTATGCTTGGCTATGGTACTCCTCGTCCCCCCTTTTGCTGCTACATATATGATGTTTATCTGTAGCATGGACGCTGTCGTGAGGAAAGATTCATCTACACACTAATAAAATCGTACTGTGACGTTCAACCTATCGACCCTCGTGTCGAGATCAGTAAATTGTTACAATCCTTGGAAGTGGTAAGAGAAGGTGAGTAAAAAAAAACAGCATACAATCCCTTCCTTCTCCCTTGTTTTACCAGGCCGCTTTTTTATCTCCTTCGGCTTCCGATCCCATCTCTCCTTCGCTGTATTCATCGTCTTCGTCACCATTGCTACTTTCCTCGCCACTCTCCCCATGTTCGTCGCTGCTTACTTCTGCCTCAGTCGGAATAACGATGCCACTCGGCTTGAGACACACGAACCGCTCCAGCTTATCCAGCTGGAGCGCATAAAAATCGTCGAGCGTATACTCGCGCGGACCAAGTTCAAAGATACCACCATAACTAAACAGCGCGCAGAGATGATCAAAGAAGGCAAGAGGAATGGGAGATGAGACGTACATGTACAGCGTGTTGCGCAGTACCGCAAGCATGGCGTTGTACCGCAGCATCGGTCTCGTCAGATTCGGGTCGTCTGGATCGTCCTCATCCTTAGGCTTGGATTCCGACACAGGTCGCTATAGGCGAGTGGGGCTGTGAGTCGGTGTTCCACGTGACTGCGGTTGTCGACCTGCCTGAATGTCATCGCCATCGTCTCCGGCAACCTCCTCGTCGTGGTCATTAGCGTCTTGGATGACAGGGCTCGGCACGCTGCTCTTGGCCTGCTTCTTCTTCGCTCCGCCGCTCTTCTTTTTCGGCTTTTTGAGATGTATGATGACCCATCGTCCGTGACTTGTTAGCTGGTATCCATATCTTGAATCCAAGAAAAAAGTCGTTAGCCCCACTTCTCCATCGCATGTGAAATTGCACACGTACAAGTCGACTCTCCAGCCCTTCCTCACCCCGCTCCTCGTCGGTGACCCCTCCAAACATGACGCCAGTCCCCTTGGCTGACCATAGCGTCATCGTACACCCCGCCCACGCCATGGGCATATGCACCGACGACGCTGTCTTGCGTTTTTCCCGTTTCAAAGTAATCAGGTTCGGAAGCGACGGATCGAGGGATATCCTGGATCAGTCATCAATATCAAGGGGGCAAAGAACGCATTGAAACGCACCTGAGGAACCAGGTATCATCGAGGATGACGCCAACAAGACATTTACCTTTGGTGTATTCTTTGCAATAACCACCTGGATGAAACACGAGTCACTCAGCTATTCAATCGCTAGAGGGGAACAAAATACCATGCAACACAATGCCGTCGGTCGTAGGTAAAAAGGAGAAGCCACTGCGAGGATTAAACACGCTATTTTTAGCAGCGTCACACCAGCATATGAGAGAATACATACGAAGGCTGGCGTTCCGAGTCTTTGAATTCAAACTGGCGCCACTTGTACTCTTGCTTGTCGAATATCCATGTGTCTTTGAGATGCTGGGTTGATACACATTGAGCGGCAATTGTGATACATGAAATACACACACTTCGAAAACCGGGATCATAAAATCCACCAAAGGGCACGATGAAATGTTTCCACATTGCTATCCTGCTCGCATTGAAGCACGACTTAGCGACGACACGAATACGAGACATACCGGTGACCCGACCGTGCACTCGGTCGCACCTTGGTTTCAATTCGTTCCCAGGTATGTGTTGGAATGTCGAACACCCAAAAGTCGCGATAATGATAGTGATGGAAACTGTTCTGATACAGCGACAAACATTCCTCGCCTAGCGCAACGATGAGTCAACAGTTCGTACGAATGACAAGGGTCGTACCAAAGGGGTAGAGTTTACCGCCCGCGGGCCAGGGCAAGTTCGGGAGACAAATTTCTGCCATTCGTCCTGTGAGGATGAAATGACGTTGGAAGGGATAGAGCATGCGGTCAATCTGAGACGCACCTCTTCTGGGGAGTAGTGATGCATGTCATTGTAAAAGTACTTTTCGGTAGGATAAGCAGGATCTCAAGAGGGATTTTGATACAAAACGTACAGCCTTGCCGTCTTCACTAAAGTATTCGCCTCCGATGCACCAAAGGTGGTTTCCGTTCGGACACGCAGTCAAAGTGACATTTGCACGTCTACTGGGAGGGCCATGGACGAGTTCCTCTGTAACTGTATGTGCTGCCTCCCATTCTTGTCTCATCTACTAGAAAGACGGGTGGCCAGGCGCAGATTACCTGTTCGAGGATGTCCTCAGGATCCTGGTCGTCGTCCTGATCATGCTGAGATTTGGAGCTTTTTTCTTTTCTTTTCGAGCGGTTTTTTGTGCCGCCTTTGCTTTCTTCTGGGCCTTTGCAGCTGATTTCTTGACGACGGTGGGTTTGTCCTTGGCCATAATGGTGACACGTGAATGAGCCTTTCTGAGCCGGAACTCGACTCCCCACACGACCTCGCAGTCGTCGTACGCACAAACAAACGATTCAAGTCGCTCGGAATCAGAGTTTTATACAGGCACATCGTCTGGTCCGACCATCTCAGGTTCATTAGAAACCACCCCTGCCCTGCGTCCCGTCGTCCGCGCGCTGACATTCAGCATATTCACAGCAACGGCCCAGCTCGAGCGTAGCGAGCAGATCAGCCGTGCCAGAGGTATTATACACCTCTCCGGCGGGTTCACCTCCCTCCACAGACCCAATCGCAACGGTGCACACGAAGCCCACATCCTAGACGAAATCGGCATCTCCTGCCCCGTCGACCTCCTTGCTTCGGAAAACGTCGGCGATACCATGTACAACCATGCACACATGTTCACCAGCATGGTCCTTCCAGACTCGCTTTACGACTTTGTACACCGCTTCTCCGCACTCAATAAGCTCACCATCGAAACCTGTACATCTCCTCTTCGCCCTCATTTCACTAGCCAGCACCCCCGTGATCTTCCTATCACAGAACTCACTATCATCAGCCTCCGTGGCCGACGCGATTCCCGCGAGCTGCGGGCCTTTGCCGAGGGAAAACAGCACCGTGTTATTCGCTTTGACTGGACGTGCTACATCTACAAACACTTTTGTGAAGCACCCCGTACCCTCACCGCCCAACAACTGGGCCCAGGGCTTCGTCGTCCTACCACCAGGCGGCCTTTAACCTTCATACCTTTCAAGCAACTGACCTACCCGAGTTCCTCACCCAGCCTCATATCCACGCTATTGACGCCAAGTTTCCCACTCAAAAATCGCGTGTTGCTGACGACGCTGCGTGAGAGCCTCGCCCCTGTCCTCCTGCCGATTAGGTATGAAGACATGATGCACAGGGCAAGGACCGTAAACATACTCACTATGCAGATCTCCGTGGAAAAACACTACGACCCATCAGAAAGCGTAGGACGAAGACATTGACAAGAACCTACTTCATGCTAGGCGAGACGTGATGCCATGCAGCCGAGAGTGGTCAGCACAACCCATCTGAAGGAGGGGTTGCATTGCATACCAGCAATAGTCGCTCGACGACGGATATCCTTCAATCTGCCCGGACGTCGTGATGATGTACAAGCCTGAGCGGAAAATCGGCTGGGTACAACCATCGGGTCGACGAGAAATTGCGCGGAACTGCAGAGCAGAAATGTAAGCAGGTAGAGAGGAACGTTGAAATGGAACAGCATACATGGCTTCGAGTTGCATTCGGAACCGAACTAGCGCTTCTTTGCTGTTGGCATGGATGCGTACGCGCCCGGGTAAACAGTATGTATAAACATTGATCCTGTCGACTGATGCAAGGTCAATTATGGTGAAAGGGTGTGCCAAAAGGGTACTCACCAAGACCGCCACTACCTTGCTCGGAGATGAGGTCGAGACTACAATACATGCCTTTGATGGAATAGGCCAGGTCCAGTCCATCGTATCGGAGAGCGGGAATCGATATCCATCTATCAATGAATGATTGGGTTCGTGATCCTTATGGATGATGTAAAGAGTATGCCTGATCCTCAGGCGAGCTTTCTTCGTCAGTGGACGGGCAAAGCAAGACTTGCTTTGTCATCTGAGCCAGTGATAGCGATGCCCAACTCCTTGGCCGCAACCGATGATCAACTTGTCCACGCGCGTCACCAGACCAAATACGATCAACATCCCAACACTGAATGACGTGTGACATTCTTAATGAGTTTGTTGAAGATCTTGAGAAGGAGTGAAACAAGAGGGACGTACATGTATTGCAAGCTTTCGACCGTCAACACTTTTGGCAGCCCAAAATCATCCGTGGATTCTTCGTGTACCACATTGAGGCTAAGAGGGCGTTGCACGAAACGATCGAGGAGCAGACATGGCGTCACTTGCGGGAGAGGATTCCCGTTCCGAAGAAAAGACGATATCAAACCTGACAAAATCGTTCAAGGGCTCCCGCAACAGAAATGAATATCACGTACTCATGATGGCCAGGCGTCACCATGGGGGTCCGCATCTGACAGCCACGTTCGCTTCAAGAGTGTGTGCGTCCACACAGACTCCATTTACTCCGGCACCGATATCAAGTGAGATGACAAATTATAATATTTGGCTTTGCAAGTTCATTAGTAATGGAATATGGGCCACACATCCAGGGCTCCAGAATCCGTTGGTACGTCTCAGCGAGCCATTTACCATGGAGCGAAAAACTGGGAGGTGTTTAGCAAGGGACATACTGTAACGTATGGTATGCGAACCTGGTACGCAACATCTTCTTTCAATACAAGGGACCTTTGTTCAGGATGACATCTGAATGACGACAGCCGTTTCGCCCACTCTCTTCGTGTTTGCAAAGGATATGATGGAACAAGTACGCCAACCCGATCTCCACAGTGACGGTAGCCCAAGCCTTTCGTTGATAGCGGTGAATCGTCGTCGACAGGGGAAAGAACGAGAAGATGCTATGCGAACCTCAGCACGGAGCGTCAATGCCCGGGAGAAAGCTTACCTAGCAGCCATCACGCCGACTGTCATCAGAACAAGTCGTTTCTACCCGAAAAGGGATAATCATGCGACAAGTAGAACTTACCCAAGCAACCAACGTTGACGCCGAATTCGGGTGAGGATGGCACGCTAAGATGCGTATCCATGTATGAGAATCCCAGAACGACAGAACGATGTGACGTACCAAAGCAGCAGTAACCCATATGATCGAGTTGATCATTGGAGAAACGGGCCAACAGGCGGAAGAAGAAAATGATTGGGAAGTACGAAGTATCTAGCGGCCAGACCAAAGGCATTGCCTCTACCGGAGCCCATCGAGATTGTTTGAACGTCAAATCACGTCCTACGTGCGGACTGAAAGGGACACACAATGACAGTCCCAATGATTCCTCCGACAAAGGTACTGTCCTCGCCAAGAACCCAAAGGTGGTACCCCACGGAACCGAGAGAGTAAGCCGACTGATGGTGTTCGGAAATAAATCTTGCGACACGGGTACCGCTTTGTTTCCTTGCTGTCACAACAGGCGCACCATATGCGAATTCAGCCGATGGCTCGAGGAACGATGGTAACGCCAGAATGACTATACATAAACAAGTCAGCAACCGAACACTCATATAAGAATTTCTTACTCGTCATGACACCCGCCGTCATGGCGCAGAGAGCGATCCCTCCTCCAATCCCTTTCGTTATCTGGTGTATCCAGTCTGCAGTCATCCCCATCACGTTATTTGGAGGTAAAGCGTCCAGATCTCTGGATACGGCTTGTCCAAGGTCGGTGAGTGACGTTGACTTCAAACCGAGAATCGTATCTACATTCCATGGACCCAATCAGGACTGCTCACGCGCGAAAGGTGAGAGAAACACACCAGGGGTTCTCGTTGTCGTCTCTTCATGCTATCTCTGATGGCTCCCATATTCTCTTCCGTCTCGGTTTCCAACCGTATTGCTTTGCTGAGCTATTGACACAGTTTAGTTGTCTCAAAAGATGAACATATGATGCTCGCACACACCATGTCTCGAACGATTGTCGTGGACCGCATCAAATGATACTGATAGATGTAACAATGAAAAAGATATTGAGGCATGATTTGATGCTCCGTCAACATGTCGTCTGCGGATGCAAACATAGCTCGGTAAGGATTGAGGACGGTAAACCTATCGATTATAACCATGAGCGTTGGTAAAGGTTGGTTCGAACGCAAGAAGCACCTTTTTTGTTCGTAAATTCCTCCAGACTGGATGCCAATTCACCGAGGACGCCTTCGTACTTCTTGATCCTGACCGTACGGGTTCATTCCTTGTCCTCTCGGCCCGACCAGAAATCGAAGCGGTTGTGAGTCCCGGACGGGACCAAGCCACCCTTGGAGTCCATCCTCGCAACTCTTCAGCAAATCCACTTCCAGGTTGAGGTAATTGATGGATTCAAAACCACGAGACAAAGAGCGACAGAGAAGCGAATTTTGAGCATGAGGGGAGTCCCTAGGCGGCGAACATCCGTGTGGGTGGAGTGGCGGGATTTCTCCAATACCAGATTACCTTGTTACAAGGTCACTACATCAGGAAAACGGGAGGAACAGATTCACTGTTGATGACGACAAATAGATATCAATATAACGAGATCTACCTTTATACATTTGGTGATCTACTGAAGGCCATATTTCAGCCACTCTGTTCAGTTTATGCTCAACATATATAATGGTTGGCGAACATGTTTCTGGGCAATCAGCAGCTACATCAACAAATCCTACACTAACTTTGCAGAACTTTACAGTAACTTTACGTGCAACTACATAGTCATTCACACAAAGTAAAATACTACTTTCAAAGTAGATCCCTCATCTTTAAAGTGGCTTTACAGCCACTTTCACGCATTCCGGGCCTTTGGCTTATTCACAAATGCTTTCACACTCTTTGGCTTACTGACTTTACACTTTTTGGCTTACCAACTTTAGCAGCTTCACAGCTTGACAAAAACAAATATTATGCTATTCCCAAAATTAGTGTGAAACCATGAACTACCACCAGATTAGTGGTGGGGAGGTTACAGAAAAGTGGAGCGGCGAGAAGTGAAAATGATAACATGAGATGGACAGGAAAAAAATAGGCAGCAGTGTAGATGGTCCATCGTGGCCTGAAGGGCAAATGTGGGGCGATTGAGGGATGAGAACAATGCAACAGGAAAAGAGAAATTAGATGGTGGCATAGATGGTCTGTCAGCAGGAGGGAAAATGGAGGTGGTTGAAGCACATAACAGTGGGGAAAATCTGAGCGGCAAGGCCAGTGACGGGGTATCAGAGAGCTTGACTGATGACACAAAAGCAAGACTTGCGATTGGAACAGCAGTGGCCCGGGCAGAACCAGCGAGAAGGTCCTATGTAAAACATGTTAGTATGATATAAAAACAACCAGGTTGTTGAAGCAACAGGTATATAGTAGAGGATTACCTGACACTCACCAGAGGTTAGAGGGTGTTGCTGCAAGTGATGGTTGTGGTAAGAACACAAGATGTTATTTTAAACTCAGACGGCTGAGTTCTAACTTATATACTACATGGCGTGTGACATTATTACCGTATAAGGTATACTACACTACAACTACTAAGTAATATAAGTAGAATTCCACTCGGTACTCATTTCTTTCCATAAGTACTACTGATTTCTACACTTTTGAGTACTACCTCGCATAGTTACCTATCGCGCATTTCAGGGGGGTACTGAAATGCGCGGTATACATGTACAA
>JBBPJP010000396.1:0-25049 GCA_038088775.1 Boletus barrowsii | reverse complement strand
GGTGGTGATGGTGACACATTGTTGTCACCGTGCCGTTGTCGTTGTTGTCAGAAGGTGAGGGCAGCATGCGGCATCATCATGCGGGGTGGTGGTCATGGCGTCGCACCGTCCAGTGGTAGTGGTAGCAGCAGACGTCGCGTTGTTGTTGTTGTCACATTGCCAACGGTGATGGTCGCGTTGTTGTTGTCATGGTGGTAGTGGTGGATGTTGTCGCATTCGCGGTGGTGGTCATGACATTGTGTCATTGCCGAAATGGCTGGTTGATGTTGTCATCGCAGTGGGCAGAGGTGAAGTGGATGTGGTGGGTCAAGTTGTGTGTGAGGTGCATGAGACGAGCGTGGACTTGGAGAAATTTTTGGTGAGTCTTGCTGACTCATCATGTCACACGAGCCCCTACAGTCAACTTTTTTGCCTTACATGCTTTTTACCGAGCCGTGACTTCCCAAAAGGGGCAAAATGGGTGGAAAAGGTGGAAAAGGAACATTAAGGATTACTCTAATTTGCTGATGGAACATCGTTCGCTAACTCATTTCACAGGATTAACTATGAAAGTAATGTAGTATTGATATGCAGCGAGGAGATCAAGCACCGACTGAGCATCATAACCGTTTTCAGTCAGGAGCAGTGGGCATCGACCGGGGTTCATCTGGGCGATGCTCGCCCTATGGGTGGGCGGTGTCATCGGGAGATATATTTTGGCACAGTCAAAACCTTTTGTTTTACCATATCATTTGTTCATCCTTTAAACTTGAAGAATGTGACAATCACATTTCTTTGCTCGTTTTTAAAGTTTGTGCAGCTGTGCTGGCCGTGAGAAAACTTTGAATATTGATGAAGGACAAATGTGTACACTACACTTCAAGTTTGAACTACCTTTCATTCATCGCTCATACTTCACATTTAGGTTCATATTTTGTGCCGTACAAAACAGGTGTATAGACTTCAAATTTCCGCCACCGTCTGGATCTTGGGCGAAACATCAAGATTGGCAGTTGCCCAAACTCGAAACTAAATTTCAAATCAGTCCCCCATGTTTAGCTCAACATTTAGGTCAGTGATAAATATTGATGTAGCTGTTGTGAAACACATAGCAACAATTTCTCGTATCCAGCGTCAAGCGTCTACTCATATCATTGATCATAGATAGAACGCTTGACAGATCCAATTGATCATCTTGAATTTCTGTCACTCTGGTCACTTGTACAGGATGATGCCATCAAAACCCCATCTATGTGACAACACCTGACCTTGTTCTTCTTGAAGACGATGGTGTGTCACTTGTCAAGGTTTTCTCGAGGGAAGCTGACCAGAATGATTCCTATGACGCTAGTCACACATGACATCGTTCAGGAGCGGACTCAGTTGCCAAGTGTGATGCATTTCTGACAGCGCCTGCTGGGTATGGATCAAAGGTAGGTGGCTGGGTTGTTCTAAAGACTGTCACTGATGACTCGGACAGTTCGAGGAGGTAACCATTGGTTCTCTTCTCAGGGGCAAGGAACCAGCTAGCACGTTACTAAAGCTGCCTCAGGTATGCTCGTGTTCACCCCAGAGTACCTCGAGAGAGCAATCGCCCGAGTTGAGAACAGCATCTTCTGTGGATTCGGATGTCGTGCGCCATCGTCTCCCGTCCATTTCTGGTCAAATCCAAGATGGGTCCTCCTTGCGGTCTGGGTCCGAGTAACTCCATGAACACCGTATCCCTAGGCATTGTACATGGCCGAGCAGCGGGAGCGTCTGCCAGAGTACAGGCTTTCCAGGAACCTTCTGCACTTGTTACAAGACCACATGAACATGCTTTCTGCCTCATTTCGTAATTCAGACATAGCATGTTGGATCTTCAAGGCGCATATATCCAGGAAGCCTTGCACACCTGCGATCGAGATCTTTGTCAACAATATCAGAGATAAGATGATACCTCGATGGGAGTTCCATTATATGAACAAGATATGGTATGGAGAGGGTGTACCGCTGCTGGATATCAAACTCTTGGAGAGCTGTGAGTGTGTTGGCAAGTGTGATCCCAAGTCGGGAAAATGCGCATGCGCACAGTGGCAGCTCAAGTGAGTGCACCACACTTATCTTTATCTCGGAAAATTTACAATGCTGTGCACCCCCGATATCATGCCTGGTCTTGAACTTTTGTCTTTCTTCAATCTTTCACTCTTCGGTCAATGGTCATGCGTCTCAATGGTCAGCTGGTACTGTTGGTTTTAACTTTCCTCGTGATGAGGCGCCTATCAATTATTGCCTTTGATGGCCAACAGCACAGGTTGAAGGCCAATTCAACATCACAGGCAATCAAGTTGTGATTACATATAGAAAATAAATACCATTGCCCTCCAGGCATCCCTGGACCCGAGGTTGGTGGGATAGTTGGGGTGGTCACAAAATCGGCAGTCCGTTCATTCCTGGAGGGGTCAGACAAAAGTTTAATTAATTAATTAAATCGCACGTAGTGCGAAGGAAAAAAAGACTCACACTGGGTTCAGAGGGTTGTTCTCTCGCATCTTAACCTGCTGAACAGCAGTATATCTGATTCTGAGTGATGGGAATGACATGCCAAAAAAAGGTAAGTCCACTGAATGGAGTGACCATTGGAATATGATGTTTGCTGCAAAAGATCCAAATGTATGGAATCAGTACCAGAACCCTACACTGAGGTTAGGTTTGGGTTACTGTTAAGGCAAGCCAAGACTTCCCACGGGCGTCGATTTTCCACGCTATTAATCCAAACAAACCTGTCCCAGGAATAAAAGAAACAAATGTTCGTGTGAGGAGTGTCACCACTCACCAGACTAGTTACATAGCGGGTTTTGCCACGGATGTGGCCCTCACCAGGGTTACAGATACAGTTACACAACCGAGTCCAGATGGGCACTGGGTTCCAAGACGGATGCAATTCGCTTGGAAAGGGCCGAAAACTTGTCCCAAATATGGCCGCATTTCAAGCAGTCTGCAGGATTTTCCGATGGACACCGCGGTGTCTGATTAACTGACATCATCATGGGGTACGTTCAAGTTTGAGTCTCATGGGAACTATCACTCGCTCGATGCGACAGTCACGAACCTAAATCATGAGTCAATAATCCATGTACAACAATACTCAAGCTGAGGAAGATGTGACTTACTGTTCATGGAGGAGATCTTTCAACAGCTGTGAAAACTCGATAGAGGGGACGGAATGATACAGACATAGAAGAGGAAGAGAAAGATCATAGTTGTTTTCCCACTTCGTCTAACATACCCGCGGTGTTGACGGTGATGACTATCATTAGATTCAATGCGCTATATTCGTTACGCACCAGCGCTGCCAGTACCAAGGTTCGCTGTGCCTGGTTTTCCCAAAACGCGCCGCTAAAATGATCTCGTCCGAACCCATAAAGGATTCAGACGACACAAATTAGTGGTAGCACTTCTACTTCTCGAGAGCCCATTGATTGCCTGTGAGATACCCTCTCTCCGAGCTATCGTTGCTGTCATATCTCACGCATTGCTGATACTCCAGGGTCATGTCGTCTGAATTGCAGTCAGCCGTGTCAAGCATCGTGGATGATAACTACGTAACACGTACGCGCACCGAAGCTGGCTCGTCCGTTGTCCGTCGGTCTCACCCTCGTGCTAGTTGTGATCCTTACTGCTGTCGGGTATGATTACGGTGAGTGCTACGTGCTCATGTCCTGAGGTATTCCCTTTACTCACTTCGGCGTTGTCAGTCCTTACCTTCTCAGAAGAGGTATCCCATATATTTACTGTTTAAATCTCCTAATGGGCAACTCGACATTTGTAGATCGAATACATTTGGGTTAGCGCGGACAATTTCAAGCAGGTCGTGTATTTCTGACGTGAGTGTAGAACAAACCCTGGACTCGGGTGTCCACCTTGTTCGTTCTCGTGAGTACACTCGAGCAGTCTTACGAGACCGCGCCAAGCTAACTGTGATTATAGGTTCGTTATTTTGGCCTTTGCGGTGTCATGTACGCAACGCCTATTTGAAACATCGGGAACTGACTTGACAGGTTGGACTATCAGGATCTTCACCCTCGGTGTGTTCGATACTCGAAAAGTACAGTCCGTTCATCTAACTCAGCTGAATGACAGTTCAGAGCTCCATTCTACCTGGCCCTGCAGAGGTGATTTCCCAAATTGTTAACATACCACACGCATGCTTAATTACCTCCTAGACGTACGTGTTCACCCTTTCGCTCGTTACCGACAAGTTCCAAATGATCGATCCCTATGAACAGTTGTGAGCACAATTACTCATTGCTTTTCTGGCCCATCCTGTTCAAAAACACTTACAGGCAAAATACTTACTATTATCGGACAATGGGCGCTGTTTATCTTCACTGTGGCTGCAGAATGTGCGTCTGTGTTGTTTGCCTCGTCAAACGAGGTGAATAAATGGCCGTTTACTGCAGTGGCCATGATCCTTCGTGTCTGGGCGATATATGCTCAGTCAAGGATCATTCTCGGCATCCTACTCACCATGTACGTCCCGGTGGTTGTCTTAATCATGATCGCAGGTATCACGAACATTATCAAGCTCACGGGTATGTAGCACATCTCGAGTCCAATAATGTATACATGCTGCCCTAACAGGGGTATCTTCCCCACTCGCGTACCATCATATAGCGATTATCGGCCAAGTCCTCGACTTCTCATTTTGTCTGACGAGTGCTAGTGCTTTTCCTGTTGTGGCTGAGGTGGTCGACATCCTTCAGTTTGTCCTCTCTGCAACGTCGTGTCTTCTCGTTGTTGCCCAATTCATCCGACAAACCCTGCAAATGTACACGGTGACGAAGCAGTGGCAACTCAACCGTTATATGAATCTTTTTGTCAGGGAAGGCATATTCTACTTCTTCGCGTATGTCCACATCTCATCCTTTTCACCCCAACCGCACTCACGGTTGACTTCCTGCGACGCAGCGTCTTCCTTTATGCGCTCACCAATCTCCTGTTTTTCGTGCCATTGGTCAAGGCCCCCTTCACAGGATTGGAAGTACTACCAGTGGGGGTTCTGCAAACCGTGCCCGTGTTCACGCTCACCCCGCGTTTCATCCTGAGTGTGCGGGCTTTATATGCACGCGATGTCCAAGGGCGTGCATTGCGTGGCATCGACAGCGACTTTGGTTTTAATACGTCGGTGCATGTACGCAGCGTGGGTGGAATTGCTTTCGCGCGTGCAGATGTGGGACAGAGCGAAGAGGAAGTGCTGGAGCACGACGAAGAAATACAGATGGTAGAGAGGGAAACGCAGAGCGGTGTTGGGAGTGCGTGATAGGGCCTTTGTATGCAGTTTCGGTGCAAGGTCGCCTGGAATGGAGGTGTTTTTGGGTATTGGTGCTTACTGCGTCTCTGGATGATGTATGTTGGAGCGAGTGTACTAGTCGCTGAGGTGTATGACATGGACAACAAGATAATCGTAAGGCAGAGCCAGCCGGCATATCTCACGCCGCATGGCACCTTTCATTTACACAGAAATATATAGAATGGCCATCGACGGGACAGGTTTAGGGTATCCGACGTCGTGGCAAATGTCGACATCATAAATCGGCATGTCAAAGTTAGCGAGAAAAGCCATCATCCCAAGGCTCATCGATCATCAGATCAGCACTCTCAACTTCTTTGCAAACGACAGAGGCTTTTCGAGCAGTAACCCTTCGTCCTCGGTTTCTTCGAGAGTGGGTATGTTCTGCCAGTGCAAGTCACTTCAGTATGAAAACAACAAGCGGGATCGAGCGGCGGTCGCGTACCGAAACAAAGTCCAGCTCAGCGAGAGGAGTCTGCATAGAAAGAATCGTATCAACGATCATCCGACCACAACCAGTGGATGATACTTACGATCTTCGTCTTGTACCACAACTTGTAACCAACAAAGAGTGATAGGAAGACAGGCAGACTGATGTCTTTCCACAACGTGCACGTCTGAGCAATGCATTCAAGCTAGTCTGGGGGCCTGGACTTACATGCAGCCACAAATTTGGGTGCGTTCCAATCCCAGAATATGGATATGCCATTTAGGAGGATGTAAAAGGGGATCCTGTTGGGTACTCGTAAAATCCGCTATCAGATGGATGACATATAGCGTACCAGAAGATCGCCCATATGGACGCATAGGGTTGTAAAGGTGACCTGTAGATGCCACGAGGGACGATTCCTTGTCGCCTCAGCCCATAATCTGCATCCGCGTTTGCTATGATGAGATTTGCTGAAGGGTTTTGGGGACTTACAGTAACGCAGGTATGTCGTGTTGAGGGTTATCCAACTGTGATATGAAAGTCAATGACTTGTAGACGAGGTGCCCGGGTACACTCACCCAATGAATCCAGACATTGTCGCTTCAGGAGCGGGTTAGTTGTCGATGTATCCTTGGAACTCAGTTTGTGCAACGCTCACCTAAACTAACCAACCAACTGTACACCGACGTTAGTCACAACATTCCTATGAGAAGAATAGGACATACTTGAAGACCGTTGCTGATGATGTAGACACGACCATGAATGCCAGAAATGAAAAAAGCCACTGTTCGGAACGATCAGCGAATCAAGAACGCAAAAGAGAGGTGAGTAAGACATACTGCAGCTATGACTCCAACCCATGGGAGACCGTTCCGAGTGCAGGTTGTGAATATCTTTGGTGCCTTCTTCTGCACTGCAAGTCCATATAAAATGCGGGATGCAGAGAATATGAATGTATTTGCCGCAGAGAATGCGGACGTAATCAGAACGGCATTGACAATGGAAGGAAGAACTGTGTGGAAAAGGAACGTATGAATGATTAATGGCAATCAATATCCGGAAATTTTGAGACCTTTGACCCCTGCCCTCTGAAATGCGATTACAAAGGGTGATTGGGCAGCAGACGCCCCGGGCCTAGAAATGTTGTCAAACAGAAGTCACGCATAGTAAGTAACTAGTTACGTGAGTAATTCCTGATCGTTAGATGGAACAACCATCCCGACCACTATCACCGAGGCAATCTTGAAACAACGGAAATCAATCAGGTTACCAATAAGTGGAGACGATCCTTACATAAAAAAATATCAGTCTAAAGATCACCGTCCTCATTGCCTTGATAATGTTCGTCCTTGGCTGTTGTGCCTCGGCAGCAATGCTGTGCGAGGGGTGTAAGAACCAGTCGGACACAGAGCAGCTGCGCAACTCACATTGATATTAATTCGATACCGCTGAGAGAGAACGCAGCTGGGGTAATTGCAACGAGCATGCCGAGAAATCGACCCGTGGCACCCGGTTCCAGTACTATAAGCAATACAATCTCGTTAGGGTTATATCACGAATGAACAACCCGACTCACAAGAGACAAAAGGTCCCGGATTCCGCCAATACTATCAGCTTGTTAGTAAATTGATGGCTAAGGCTTCGAGTAACTTGCCTCAAAGCCAATCCTGAGGGGGCATGGTGAATGATATTCAAACAACGGACATGGTGACTCACACTGTGTGATCAGGTCCTCCTCCGAGGCTGATTACAAGCCCTCCGATTATCTTCCACTTGTTGAATAAGGAGAATCAAAACTAGATGTGTAACTCACCAGACCAACTACAAGAATAACTACGAATTCGTTATAATCCATAGCATTAAAACATCCACACGGCACTTACTTTTCAGTGACGCGAAGAAAATCTCCGCTATAGCTGGTGAGCGAGAGCGAACGAGGCCCATAAATCCAACTCACAATTTCCAAACCATCTAGTGGATAGAATGAGGATAGTGTCACAGGCAAGGGAGCTCGAAACTGACCGAACACCGAATATATTTATCAAAGGAAGCACCACGATGACTACGGCAATGTAGATTGCGCCGTGGCTAGGCTGAGTCATCCGTGAGACGCACGGCGAATTGTTGTTTGTGCACGGGAGAACTTACGTTGGTATCCCAAAATTTGACCATTGAATAGAATGCAGTGAGTTCGAGCGGTATGGCAGTTCCAACAAACTGGAGCAACAGTTAGCGGGGAAGCTATGAAACTCGCGTTGAACTCACATAGAAATAGTTCTGCATGGCATACAAATATGAGCAGGACAAAGGACCAGACAATCCTATACACAAACCCATCCGAGCTGCGATCTCGTGAATATCAGTGAGCCTGTTGTATATGTAATACTACACCCACAGCAAAGCCAAGGGCAGGATCTAGCCATCTTGCGACTGCATGTTTTGGCTTAACACGCTGCGTGGACCTCCGAGATTGAACTCACCGTAGAGTAACAATGACCCAGATATGGGTGCAAAAGCTGTCATCTCCCCGACAGATAGAATTGTACTAGAACGAGTTATTCAGACCAGAGAAGTGAACAAGAAGTGGACGGAGCGTACGCGTATGCAACACTTGCCACATGAATGTAAACTAAGAGCGAACCCAAAGGACCTGAGAACGCGAGGACTTGTCCGAGGCCGAGAAAAAGACCCGTGCCAATGGTACCAGCAAGCTGGTTATCTGCTCAGCTCACATCGTCACGCTTGCACAAGAACAACCTACGGCAATCCTGTTCGAGGGATGATCAGCGCTATACACCGGAATATCATAAATGAGCTATTACATCTGGATATGCTGCTTTCCAAATTGACGCTTGACATGGTCGAGTCTCGGATCATACACGAAATCACCAGGCGCTGCCTGTTTAATCGGTCCCTTGTAGTCGGGTGATGAGGTATCACTGGTCATGGTGGGAATGTTCTACAGTTCATGCTGGTTCGGAAGTGAGGACTTATACTATCCGCGCTGGATGAAGCTGAACAACTTGAACGCCGTAATGCGGTCATGGTGATCTGTCATGGTGGTGCATTTCAAAGCAAGGCGGTGCTTATGTAAACAGATCGTTCTCTCTTTGCAAGTCAAACTTATGCCAACAAACATTCTCTCAGGCTTGTCCACCGCGCTCCGCACCAACTGACTTTACTATCCGAAGCGTCTACTAACATGTCATCGATCGTAGATATAACCCTTGACGGCCAATTGTTCGCTCCATATCATGTGGATCTTTTTGTCACTCCGATGTACAGTCTCGCCTCATCTGGCCTAAAACCTACGTGCGCCTCGTCATTCGGCTAAGACTCAAGTAGCCACCTGGTCTCAATTGATTTGCCGCCAACAATCCGGTTAATCGCGTTCACAGTAGGCTTGTTCCTCCCATAGAACGTGTTGTCTCATCTTTGCAAAGTCTTTCGCAGCCATCTTTGCTCCGTTTGAAGCCAACTCGCGAACTCCCGGGTTTTGAAAAAATGTGCTGGTAGCCGTTACAAAGCCTGCTCTTTTTGCAGCATGTAAGCCTACACTCCGTAGGTCGGGCCTGAGGAACTTACAGCCTCTGCAACGTATGCTCCATCTTCGGTCCGGATGAGTAGGAAGAAGGGTTTAGAAACGCATGACGAACTTACTCGCAGTCAGCCCCCCCGAACTTTTCCTTGTCTTCATTGTCTTCCATCCAATTCTTTGAATATTCGACGCCTGCACCCTCACCTTGCGTACGCAACATCTCAAGCCCGAACTGTGAGCTTGGTCTTTGTAGACCCCTTGACGAGCGATCCTTGCTTGTTTGCTCTCGTGGACGTCTCTTCATCAAAGAAGAAACGATGAACACTGTACTGCGTGTAACAAGGTAAGACACGCAGCATCCTAGCCTGGTGTTTCTCCACCTTCACCACTTTTCGTCCCTCCCTTGTCAGAACCTCCACCAAACTGTCATGTCCATTCTCCGGAAGCAAAATGTTCCTATGCCCTCGGAATATCTGTAAGACGATTTGTTCTTGTCACATTACTTGGCCCTTGATGTCGAGATCGAGTATAGCTCTTGGGCTTCTTGTATACGTACATATCCCGACGTTTTTCATCGTCCTCGATCTAATCCCCTTGTATTCGTCTGCGCTCATTTCTATTTCTTTTGAACAATGGCGTGTTTTAAGGGGTTACAGATACATCCAGCTACCTTCCCATCCCGTTCGCTTCCTCTCACTGATCTTGTCACTCATATCTCGGGCTGCACATGAGTAAAATCGCACATGCAGCAAAAGCCAATAAGTTGATTTAGTCAACCAAGGATTGGTCACCTAACCTGCTAGGATGCTTGCTTTCTCAGGTTGGGTCCCGAAGCCTGACTCGGAGCCACTTACTTCATTCTACTCAGGTCCAAGTAATAAATACATCTCAATTTGTCAAGCACAGTTGAGTACACCGGGCCAACACCGGGCTGCGCATTGCGCTCAACGCTTCAAGAAAGCTCCCACATGGAGTCAACTACACAGGTTGTCTCCGATAACAACGCATCGAATATAGCTCCAGTCCTGGGTGAACGAAAATGAAATTCCCGTTCCCACTACGGCTCGGTGATATGTTGGTAAACATAGTTTTATGGGCACTAGCAACATTGCCGCAGTGCGCGCAGCGGCTGTGGTACCATCATCGTTAGCCTCACCATCAACATTTTCTTTGGAATCCGCTGCGCCGCTGTGAATTCCGGGATGAAGCTCATGCGGAACACGACTATAAAACGA
This sequence comes from Boletus barrowsii, assembly GCA_038088775.1. Taxonomy (NCBI): domain Eukaryota; kingdom Fungi; phylum Basidiomycota; class Agaricomycetes; order Boletales; family Boletaceae; genus Boletus; species Boletus barrowsii. The sequence goes on along the minus strand of JBBPJP010000396.1, from coordinate 14,535 downwards.
GTTTGCTTCGACGCAAAAGTTATCAAAGCCCAACCTCGCAAGATCTAAATACTTGAAACCCACATACAACATGGCACCCATCGGCACTCTGTGGGGAATGGCAATCCAGCGCCAATCCAAAGTCGTACGTCGCAGCTGCTTCGAAAGGCTGACCTGACTATGAACCACTTGTCCTCGCATAGATTCTCGCCGCCGCGGCCGTCGCAGGCCTTGAGCTTGACACTCCACCCTTTGTATACAATGTGACCAACAGATCACCCGAATACATCGGCAAATTCCCCCTGGGGAAGTTGCCAGCCTTTGAAGACAACAAAGGGCTCAGATTGTTCGAAGGCGCGACTATCGCACGCTATGGCAAGTGATATCGGCGGTGTGTTCCCCTGTATACAGTTGACTAATGTCGTGAGCAGTGTCCTCCCTTGCGCCGGATTCTGGATTGCTCGGAAAGGATAGCAACGAGGCTGCTCTCGTTGACCAGTGGGTTCACTTTGGGGAGACCGAGGTCGCCTCGTTCAGCTACGAGATCAAGGCTCTCGTTGCCGGATACCTCGGTCCATATAGCAAGGAGGTGCGTGTTCCCAACTTGACTCTGGGGCAGGTGGACTTAACAAAGACGTCGACGATCGCGTGCGATGTTAGATGCACGACATCAACCTCGGGAGGCAGGCACGTGCGCTCAAGTTCCTCGACGATCATCTTGCTGCGAGCACGTCTGATTACTTGGTATCCGACGGGATGACGCTCGCTGATATTGCGATTGCGGCGGTGAGCGAGCAGGCCGGGACTATCACTTGTGGCGCTGCAGAGAGGGCGCAGTACCCGAATGTCTTTGCTCACTATGAGAGGGTTACAGCACACCCGAAGGTGAAGGAAGTTTTTGGGGAAGCTGAGTTCGTGCAGAACGCGTTGACATACAAGGTGGAGACTGCCTGAAAGCGAAGACGCTTAATCCAAGGATGTATTAGTGAATGGAGTAGAAATGTGAATGTCTGTGATTGTATGTCAGCGTCAACTGTTGAGATCGTGCGTGAATGTAGTTGCTTGTTTATGTACAGTACCAGAACAAGCCACTTGAACTTGTTCACCCACCGCTCATTCAAGTTTCCAGCTGATGAACGCAACTCAGTGCAAGCCAGGGCTGGTCAATGTAGGCTGAGAGCCATTCCCTCTTTGGACAGAACGAAACCAATCTCTAGCGGGGGTGGCCAATTCAAAGCATCCCACAGGGCCGTAACGACGAGAAACAGCAAGAACGTTGATTGTGGCAACCCGGCTCGTCATTTCCTACCACTCTCCAGAGCAAATATACTCTTTACGGTCTCTCAGTGCACGCATACACTCTGGAAGGTGACAAAACGCCCTAGGTATATCCCTCTCTCGTCACCCTTTGGCTTGCAAGTCCGAAGAACAATGACGACTACGTCCAATCTCTCGACTTATCTACTGGAACAGAAGACACGGTTCCTTGGGGACAATGGTAATGGCTGGACAGTAGTGATGGGCAATGAAGCCGGAGGTACGCCATCTCCAGCTATCTCACGGCTGGTGATCTGTACATCTGTCCAGATCTCGATAGTCTCGCGAGCTCGATTGGCTTTGCGTGGTTTCTGTCTCATAAACCAAACACCGATAAAAATGCGATCGCTCTTATCGCCACTCCCCGCGAAGACTTTGTCCTCAGGGCAGAGAACCTCTACGCGCTGCAATTAGTAGGCATCAAGGAGAATTTACGAGAGCTGCTCTGCCCGGAAGATCTACCCAAACCAAATCTCTGTACGGATGTTGCCTTGGTAGACCACAACAGTCTTCATCCCACTTATGCCCTTCCGGATGTGCGGGTGACGGCAATAATCGATCACCACGAAGACGAAGGAAAGTATCTCGACACCTCACCTAGGTCAATTGAGCCGGCGGGGAGTTGTGCATCGCTCGTCACGAGGGTTATCATGTCATACCCAACGTTCCAGATACCCCCAGAACTCGCTACACTTTTACTGAGTGCGATCGTGATCGACACGCATGGTCTACGAAGAGGTGGAAAGGCTGTCGGTGTGGATTATGAAGCGTCTACCTGGCTTGTTCCTCGAGCCAACGTCCCATCCTCGGGAAACCTTATTGAACAAATGGCGGAAACGCCTCAACATGTCCCTGACCTTGCATGGATTCAATCCCTCGCCCACACGCTCCATGCTAAAAAGACCGCATTATCCCATCTCAGCACACGTGATTTACTCCGCCGGGATTACAAGGAATACATCTTTAATCTGTCCTCTTCCATCCGTGGAGACAACCCGTGCTCGGTCAAGGCGGGCTTGTCTACTGTTCCGCTTCCCCTCTCTTCCTTCTTCTCTCCATCGCCGGCTTCCGCGGTTGTTTCCGCTCAGGAATGGATCAAAGAACGCGGTCTTTCGATTCTCGGAGTGCTTACCACCTACAAGAGTAAGCAAGGCAAGCCCAAACGGGAATTGATGTGGGTGGTGGATGAAAAAGTGTGTGGACCCAGGCTTCCGCAGGTACTTTTCGATGGATTCGAGGCGAACGAGATTCTACAAGCCAAGAGGACGGATTTCGAACGATACGGCTTCAATAGCCAGGTGGGAAAGGAAGCTGAGGTTGAGCGGAGGAGCACTGACGAGGAAGGATCTGTCGGAGAGCAGAGTGGTGCTGCAGAAACATCCCCGTTCGGCGTAGGCCTTGCTGTGCGGGTTTACAAGCAGAAAAACTCAGCAGTCACTCGCAAGCAGGTTGCTCCGATTTTGAAACGAGTGTTGGAGGGTTGATACCAGTACATTATTTATGAGATGATCTTTGTTAACTTTGTTCCGGGGTTTCCCTTTTTGCATATTCGTTCGGTGGCACTCAGGCTTCCGACTCTCTACACCTCCCACAATACACCATGGCTGCCCCGCCATCGCCAAAGGCAATTCTCAGTCTCTACGGCTCCACGCTTCGTACAGCAAAGTCATTCAGTTCCTACAACTTTCGCAACTACTTCCTACGCAGGACGAAGGAAAACTTTCGTGGCATGCAGGTGCGCATCGATCGTTGCAAGGTAAATGGGACGATACTCAGCGTTCCATAGGCTGAGGCAGATCCGGTCAGGCTCACACTGGCGTACAACGAAGCTGTCAAGGAGCTGAAGGTGCTTCGCCGGGGTGCTATTGTCAACCAGGTGTATGGAGGTTGGCGGCTTGCAGTCGAGGAGCAAGCTGATGTCCGAGGGAGAGCAGAGACATGAGCACCTCGATCCATCACAAAAACATTGACCATACCAGCGAAAGGGAAAGGAGGTAGTCGGTGGGATAGGGATAGGGAAGTAATACATCTACCGTCTACTGTTGTAGGTCACTTTTTAGCGTCTCCTGCGAGGCTCTGCGTCTCCTTCCACTCAGCCTCGGCAACCTTGAGACGATCATGGAATTCCTTTCTTTCCTTGTCAAACTGTTGGTCCCGTTTTGCTTGGATCTCTTCGGCGGTCTGAACGCCTGTCCCCTGGCGCGGACTCCAGCAGTACGCACAGACAGCAGCGATTGTGAATGCTTGTGCAGCCACCCGCATGCGCATCCATTGGTTGAGCGAGCGTGACTCTCTGCGTCTGAGCTTGATCACGGCCATGGTGAATGCACCGACCGTCGCGAACGTGCCTATGGTAGACAGAACATGATTCCGAGCGGGAAAAGGAGGGGAAAGGACGGGGACGCACCGATGGGGACGAGGGGCTCCTCCCAGAGCTTTCGTAGGGCCCTCTCACCATAGCTTTCTGTTGAGCGACGGAGGCTCGGGGTGTGTGGTGTTGCGAGAGGCGAAGTGGACATGGCGCGGGTGACAGCGGAGCCTCGGTTAGTTACCAGGTTAGGGTTGCAAGTCCACCATCACCTCAATTCTTTGTCCCAGTCCGTCATGGTCAAAGCAACCTCATCTCGTGCCAGTTCAAGGCCTGCAAAGCGATTAGACTTGTTGGTCTCGATGGATGTTGAATGATCACCAAGTATGCTCAGGCTATAGATCCTAGTAGCATCACCGCTGACCGGTCCGTCACTCAGATTCAGAGTGCCTTTGACACCTTTCCTGTGTGACTTGCTTGTCCACAGCGACCACATTGGTCAAAGCGCGGAAATCGTGACCATTGTCATGTCCACAACCCACTCGTCATGCATGGATTCTATTTAATGTAGGTTCTCAGCTAGCTTCCCATTACCCCCCTGGTGTGCTCCCTTCACTCGCGACTCGTGATCTTTCGAATGCTTACTCTTCTTCGCGTTGCCGCTGCTCCGGTCTCTCTCAAGGCATCACATCAACCACATCAGCTTTCCCCATGCTCTCCGTTTGACAAGCGCACCGTACGCGCTGTGGTCCTCGCTGATGCAAGTGATCCAGCGGCTGATGAACTACCTCTGGTCGCGATATGCCACCTCAAGGGGGTCAACTCGCCCGCAACCGATATCAAGCGACTCCCAGTTCGTGATACAGCGAGCAACACCATCGCACATCCAGACACGTCTCCCGGTTTTCCCGCTACTCATTTTAATTTCACTCCCACCACGTCTTCTTGCTCCATCTTCCCCGTGCATGGACCCTTCGATCTTCTGTATTGTATACAAAAAGGGGGGTTCGCATCCGCTTGGGCAGCAAGAGATCAGACCACTGGCCGGTCATTGTGTCTCAAGATATTCCAATCCTTGCAAGACCCAAATGTATCGCGATCTGCCAGAGAGGAACTCAGAACATTCAGATACATGGTGAAATCGAAAAGAGGGGAGAAGGGCAGACAGTTCATTATAGAATTGAATAAATCTTTCCTACGTGGCAGTGACGTTTTCTTCGCCATGGTAAGACATAGCTCTCTCCGTCACGTCCAGCCAGCTTCATGTCGACTTCAGGAACTCATGACCACCGACCTTGGCGCGTATTTCGATATGGAGCCGGAAAGGTGTAAATTACATGCGCGCCGATGGATGGCACAAATTGTTTGTCTGCTCGTGACTCGTCAACGATATTGATGCTAACCCATGACAGGCTCTTGGGATCCACGCCCTGCACGAGATGGGAATTATTCATCGCGACATGAAATCCGAAAACGTCCTTGTCGATTCCCGCGAGAACATTCGAATCATCGACTTCGGGCTCGCTTACATAGTCCCAAAAAGTCGCGACGGTCAACGACATGCAGGTCCGACCCACTTCCTCGGTACTCCGCCCTATATGGCTCCGGAAGTGCAACAGCTCAAAGGATTGCCAATCCGTATGAGAAAGCCTTATGGCACAGCGGTTGACTGGTGGGCACTTGGATGTATTCTTTTTGAGATGGAGTCGCAGGATCATGAGGTACAGTACTTGGCAATCCGAGAACCTTGCTCCTCGCCTCATAATACTGCGCATCCCACAGGTGCTTTTCGACACCGAAGAGGATGTACAGGCGTCATCTGTTGTTTGGAACGAATTTGGACAGTTGTATGCAAAGTTTGAAGGCCTTGATCTTATTGTTGTGGATCTACTAGAGGGGGTAAGTCTTATCTTCCTGTCGTCGTTGATTCGGCTAGCATCTGACTTGAACTTGCTCAGCTTTTGGACGTCCAACCTTCGACCCGATTCTCGCTGACCGACATGGAAAAACATGACTATTTTCTGCGTCGCGATGGGTACGTCTTACGAGAGTATAATTATAACATTTTAATGATCAATTTCCTGATTAGAACAAGCGAATTTAACAACGCCGCTGCCAGAGGTACGAATGGTTCAGCATCGGTTCGATGTGCTTGGAGCTGATATCCTAGCTAGCGATGCAGCGTCCTATCCGCCCCGAGCTTGTACCACAGTTCGCAGAGGATGATAGGCCGATCGAAGTCGTTCAGGCAAAGGATGTTACGGCCTATGATTGGACGAACTTAAAATGGGCGCACCGAGCGAAAGACTAAAAATATCATAGGGTTCTGTTTCTCCACACGACTACGCGTTGATGGTCACATGGATGCTGCGCACTCTTGTGGGCTACGCAAATGTATTCCTATTTTCTCTAACTCGTTATTGTTGTAGTGCAATTGTGTCGTACATGTTACGCCCATCATTCCTGAGCAAATGAAGTGTCGGAAAGGAAGCTTGACGGAACTTGACGAGTCGCCGTTTAAGCGACTATGACTTACAGGGACGCTCCGACTAAGGGACGCCCCGCTTATCGGGAAATTGAACCTGGTCCGCGATCGGGGCATGAAGCTGTGTACCACTATTGCCAGTACAAATGAAACCTTTAGCAGCCGTTGCGCAGCCAAACCACAACATACTGCTGTTCTCCGAGCTGGCATTACTTGAGTCCACCTTCAAGCTGCTTTGCGGCGTTCGTTCTTTCGTTACTACTTGCCTCCGCCTGTCGGTACGTGGTGACGTCTTGTGGGTGCGTAACAAGGTTTTGACGACATCATGTACTATTTGCATACACGCAAAAAAAAAAAACTTACTCTAGTCCCTACGCGACGAAAAGCGCGCTACTAGTACGCGAGTTCGCGTTTTCTCCTGGCCCACCTTCTTTCTAGCACCAACCCGGGACGCTCTGCGTCGTTGACTTGACGCGTCGTCCCTACCTATCCAAAGCCAGTGTCGAAAAAGGATGGGTAGCTCGGACACCCCCCCTGCGCAGCGCGCTCGGTCCAAGGCACCAGATTTTTCTGATCTTTTTCGTTCTGCAAATGGGTCTCGTCACTCTTCCCGCACAGGTGCTGGGACTGGAACTTGTCCGTCCTCGTCTCCGTCACCAGGAGAGAAGCCTGCAGGGACGAAAGCTCCGAGTCGGCGATCGATGCTCCCTTTTTTGGGTCGCAAAAAGCCTGCAGAACAGACTGCAGTCCCTGCTATGCCGGCGTTGTCGAGAAAGTCTGTCGGAAATGCGGCATACCCAGTCACTACGGTGAACACTGTTCGTCGCTCTTTTGGGAATGGGTGAGTGTTTTGCTTGTCCCCCCTTTAATGGAGGCGTCGCATGCGGGCGGAACCTTTAATTATAGAAGCATGGCCAGAACAATGGTCGGTGTGCTTCTGGGGGGTACTCCCAAAATTGGGAACGATTGAGCGCGTCTTCGTCTGTTAAAGGGACATCATTTGACCTGCTGTTTTTCTAGACATGCGGTACTCATGATTACCCCCTCGACGCACAGTCTTCCCGTAGAGCCGCCTTTGCCCTCCAAGCTTCCATCAATGGATGTACCAGCTGCATCACTCGGGTCCAAGCTCGCGGCCCATTTCACTCCTTTACGATCACCATCCAGAAATGGCAAGGCTCGTCATTCTATGATTCAGAAGCCAGCTATTTCTGCCCCTACCCCTCCTGTACCATCTCCGGCCACACTATCACCACGTGTCCCCGAGATAAGAGCATCATCCTTCGAATCTGAGCATTCGAGCATGCGGAGTCGCTCGACTACCCCTCGGCCCTTGCGAGGACCTCATTCATCCGCAGCAGAGAACGGGGATGAAGAGGACTTTTCTGATTTATTCACCCTTCCTGAGCAGCTCAAGAAGCCTCAGCAGTCTCCGAAGACTCCCACGACGCCGATACAAGTGTACCTCGGGGACTCGCCAAAGAAGAGCGGGGAACTCACACCAACTACCCCGATTACGCCATCGGGTCCACCTCTTCATTTTCCCATACCCCCGTCGACGATCGTCCCTCCTCGATCGTTTTTAGCCGACAAGGGTTTCCCTCGCCAGTCAAGTGAGCTAGCGTCTCTGTCGTCACAGGGATCGAGAAGTCCTTCCAACCGCCCGTCGCCAGCTAGGGTGGACAGTGGTAGAACGCATTACAGCGACTTTTCTTCCCAGGATGAGCGACAACGCATTCATCGCCGCAGCATGTCTGGGAGTGACACTGACACATCCAGAGCGAATGACTCGACTTATTCGGCGCGAAGCTTCAAGCTCTCACCTGTGGCCCCAAAGTCTTCGAGCATGAAAAAACTTCCCAGGCCTGGTGGACCGAAAACGTCAAGCGGTCCACCGCCCTCAGTCCCATTACCGTCACCGCCCCTCTCTCCCAATCCTGCTAGCTTGACTCCTCGTTCGACTCCTGGCGCGTCGCCTAATCGCGTAGCGTTCCCGCGTCCCAGGGCCAATACTTTATCAGTCACGTCCAACCTTGTTGTTCCTGGTCAGTCCCTTCCCAAGTCAAACCCCTCTACCCCTCCGCGGTCCAACAGGGCAAACTCGGACGTCACGCAAGACGCGACCATTGACGAGCTACGAGAAGCCCTCTCTCAACAACGCAGAAAGAATGTTCAACTCCAGGAATACGTCGTCACCGTCACCAAACGTTATGAAGATGACCGTACGGCGATGACGAAAAACATTGAAAAGCTGGAGCGTAACATTCGAAAGAAGATGAGGGAGATCGAGGGACTTCGGTGGCTTGTCATACATAACGGTGCTGTTAGTGACATTGACGCTGCAGCTAACCTTGCACGGTCGTCGTTTAGCACGCAAGATGGTGATGCAGTTGATGGCGTTCGACGGCCGTCCCCGTTACCCTCAGGTCCGGTTGCGTCTCCTCAGTATCATGGACATCAATCCATGTCCAGACACAGGGGTATCTCCGCAACGATGACGGCCTCTGATGCGTCGAGCTCGGCCGTATCATTTTCGACATCTGTTTCGGAGGGCACTCCGCTTTCAACACCGCCATCCCTCTCCATCATACCCGAGCGGATAGACGCAATCTCGCGCGCAGAGCGGCAGAGACTAAAAGAAGAAAGACGGGCATCTAAAGCCCTCCGTCGTATCTCGGCCGCATCTAACATGGTGTTAGGGACTGATACTCTGATCAAATCCTCACCAGTACCTGCGGACAGCGCTCTTGGTCCATCCTTCGACCCCAAGGAGAGCATGGACGAAGTCATGGAAAAGTTACAGCCATTTCGCCACACCTAACCAATCTATCATATCTTTAGTGAGGAAAACACGTCGAGCGTCGTAGACGTTTGCTGACTGCCTACAGTTCATTTCGTTCGACTTGCGCTTATCAATCGTTCTTGGCCGACATGACCAAGCCATGTCGGGCATAGCATGGACCTTCGGCATTTCGCATCGCATCATCTACTTACCAGTCATTATATATCCGTCATCCATTCGTTGTTCGAAGAGACAAGGATATGTCTTGTCCACATTTCACCTATTTTCCACCACACGACGCATTCGCATTCAGTTCGTAGCGTATTTCCACAGCTATCCATTTCTTTGGGTGTATTTTTACGTCGAGGCTCAGACTACCCCTGCGTTACCATTGGTACCCTCTTCTCTATGGTGCATACCGCGATCCCTCTTAATCACTGGCAGACACATAATTATTCCTTTTGTTACTCTTCCTTTGGGTCATGGTGCCTATACACTGGGAAGAACCATTCCAATACCCGTACCCTACCAAAAGTTCAGACCAACACTCGCGGTACAATGAGGCGTAATCTCGTGAACGGCATCTATACTTCACCCACAATCGATTGTCCCTGGTATACCTGGAGCTACAGTAACTTGCCGAGTTTCTGATGGTGGCACATTTGATGGTAGCGGTGGGGGAGCCGATTACGACCCATGACCAGTTCCTGACCACACCCTGAGTCGTGAATCAAGGTTCGACTCGCGAGCTCCACCGTGTTGACGAGTTTATCTCCTGCTGGAATGATGATCCGATATTGGTATGACCCATTTGATCGACAAGCATACGAACAGTTCTGTCGTCTTCGAGTCCCCTTGGGGCTTGCCAACGACGGTCGTACGTTGGACCGAGAGCCGATATCATTCTATCATGCGGTCCATAAGTTGGCACTACTCCCGACGGACATGACACGGAGTGCCCTTTGACCCTGTCAACTCTGTGACCACAATCATCAAGGTGAGTCAACAAGTCCAGCACGTTAGTTGACCTCCATACCGTACTTGTTGACGAATTGGATGATCACTGTGATGATCCTCCAAATTGGATTGTCAGTGGGCACTGCAATCAGGAGTTCATTCACTCGAAGATCGGTGAGTAAATCACTGCCTCATCCCCTGTTCCCCCGTGCCCTTGAAGCTTGTTCAAAACGGTATGCTGTGAGAGCTAATCTGCCAGCTATGAAGGGTTCACGACCGGAACCACCACTCGACACCATTCAACCCGAAGTGTACCCGCGAGACGTGTTTCGACTGACATGTTGGGATGATCGATACGTCGGACAGTCTTCAAATTCGATACTATTGCCCGGTTATTTGACTGACGGATCGCTGCCCTGGCACACGTGATGAGTCTGCGATCGGGCCCAACTCGAGCGTTGCTACAATGTACATACAACCGTACAGCCTTGAGCATAGAAACGACACTTTTCCATGATATGGGGCATTGCCATGGGTAATGTGGTGGTGGTGGTGGGAAGAAATGATGCGTTGCCCTGTGCAACAACCGGATTATAGACACAGGTATCGTGTGGTGCTCGGTAGATCATGAAGCGAGTCAAATTGATATGATTAGCTAGAGATGACTTGGCACATTGGAATGTTCTATGGTGCCTGACTCTGATGCTAGGTAGTTCTTTTAGCCGAGCCTCACATTGTTCGGTAAGTGGTTCAGTGAAAAGATTTGTTACGGACCTCGAAAAACGAACTTGACGATGCCACATGGGCCCAATTTGAGGGATGCGTCTCGTTGACATTCTTGACGGACAATCCTGAATGCTGAAGGGAACGGAGGGAGTCGGATCGCACGCAACGAGGATTTTTGTCGTGGGATCCTGTTCAAAATTGGCCGACTGCACCAGCCAATCAGTGCCCAGCGCTCAAGAATCGGTGATACCCTGTTCGATGACCTGAGCCGTTGAAGCGATGGGGATCATGGTAAGTGCGCGGTATACTTATATGACCCAAAGTTGCCGAACTGACGACGAATTCCTGGAAGGCCGCGTCATTCCTCGCGACTTTGTATCAGCGACCCATAGTGTTGACTGCAAGTGAGGAGATCCGAGATGGGTCAGATTCACAGTGCCGCATGCACGCACTTACGCTGTGTCCGATGCCTATCTGCATGGGTATGTATGTATCGCATCTGCGCGAAACATTTGAACCCAGGGTTATCGGAGCTCTTCTTTGAAATTGCTGCTTTTGCAGCACTTGCAATGCAAGCACCGCGGCCGATAAGACGGGAAAAAGTAGGGTAGCCGAACCGGCCTGTGAATATTCAAGAATCAATGTTTCACCTTCACAGGCGCTAGAAGTTGTAGCATCCATCAGGAATATGGTAATGGGCGCGGGACATTACTTGAAGTTCAGGACCACTTTGACATGCGACATTAATGGCGTGTCCGCAAGCGCCATAATTACAAGATGTTGCCAGGGACATTGGTACCTATTTGTATCGCACAACGGATGTCAGCGGTCACGGTGGGATGGGACTGATCATATCGATGTTTTGATATTATCGGGAAGCTGGTAGGACGGATTTACCAGCCCAATGATGGCCCACCGCAGAACGGTTCCGGCTTTTGCTAACCCGGCGCTTCCATGTGTCGTCATCTTCTCCAAGATGGTGATCATTTCCTCCTTGGTAGACGTGATAGCGCGCGTGTGAGGAGCTATTTTTGGTCGATGGAGCCACCCACACCTCATGATCAGATGATGGATCATGTGAGTTGCGATGGAAGGATAAAAGGGGAAAGCGGTGATGCCACCCGGTTGACCGTCTCCGCGTCTCGATCTGCATACCCTTGACTGGACAAGACAACGATAGCGAGGCCGTGAACATGATGGGCAGCTTGATGGGAAGGTATGATTGTATGGGATTCAATGGTTTCGACTGAAAATTCAGGTATGAATGGATACATTATTGCATCATTACTAAGGAAGGCGGCGATGCCTTGAACCTGACGGCATTGTTACCACCACAGTACCGCCCCAAGCCCAGCCTGCACTTGGTTTATTCACATGCGGCTGTGCGCACGGGGCCAAGGCAAGGCAAAGCAGAAAACCTTGATGCGGCTAACACCGCTCAGCTTTAGTGATGCTAAATTCCCGGTGTTGCTAGGAAAGCTAATTTAACCAACCTCTCTCTCCAGTTCCTTATCATTTTTTCGTGGTACGTTTCTGTGCTCGGGGTTTGTTTTTTTCACCGCTCTCTACTCACATTCATCTTTCGCAACGCAGATAGAGAGCGTGACGATGCTCTACAAGTTCATTGGGCGAAATGGAAAACGCAAGGCTTCCAAGCTGACTGAATCCCGTTCTCACCAAAAGCCATCTTCGGCCTCCGAGCAATCCCTAGTTGCATCACCTTTGGTGTTCGACATCAACGAGGAATCCATCGCAGCTCAGAGCTCGCCTTTGGTGCAACTTAACCTCTCAAACTCCAACGAGGAATGGTTTCCCCAAGAGTTGCTCCAAAGTAGGAGCTGCTCTCCAGATCGCTCTCCCCAACGCGTGCAGAACGCTACAGTAACCCAGAATAACTTGACGCAGGAGACTCGCGCGAACCCATCCCCCGTGCCATCCCTTATTCGCTCAGAGAATTCATCGTCCGTAAGTATCATACCTTTTGACCGTGGGTTCAAGACAATTGATTTGATTTTTTGAAGTCCCTTGCTGCTCGCAAGAAATCAATACCTGCACCCATTATAATTCCAGACAATGTGATGCCCAACGTTCAGATCGGATATTCAGCTGTTCCATCCAGAGCTCTTCCCGAGATGTCTCAGTCAAATGCTAATGGCGCCTCTGGGAGCTCACCCTCAGTGTCGATGTCGGACAACCTCTCCGCGATATCCGGGACTACTCTTGCCCGTACCTTGATTGCCTCGTCGTTCGTACTTTCAAACGAACGCCGAAACTCACGGCATCGCAGTGGGGTCGTGCGTCAGGATTCTGCAACGCTTCCTCGTGGCTCTTTTTTCCTATCCGACTCAAGGAGCTCATCGCCGATCCCTCCAGTGCCCCCAGTACCCACGACGTTGGTCAGCGCGACACCAGACCCAAACCATCCCTCCACCACCATCAAATCTGGGACGAGCACCGAGTCGGAGTATCCGATGACGGACTCTTACATCACGTCCCCCGGGACGGCTGACAGTTCTGCAATCCCACAGCGAATATCTCATATACAGGAAAGTCCCTCGCCGAAAGTGCTCACGTCAACCAAGCGCCTTCCTCCCGCTGTCCCCCCCACGAAAATTCAACGGAAGGTCGGTCCTGTCCCGACACGCTCACGGGCTCCCAAGAACGGAGTATTTGATGGGCCAAGAACTGCGGTAGAGGTACCATTACCCTTTACTCGGGAAACAACGCAGCATTCGTCGCAAGAAGGGTCAGCTTTGCTGAGCTCTGACGACCACAGTTTGGACGAGTTTGACTTTATACCGCCTGAAACCTTGGTAATGGTCGGCTCTCCTGCATCGGACTCGAGTGCCTCGTATATTTCGCGTAAGCGTAGTGACACCAATCGTGGACAATGGAGACGCAGGGCTGGCGGATTGGACCGCACAGAGAATAGCTGTATGGATGGTTCATTCTTTCGCGCCGAATTAGTGTCTAAGAGCATTTTCTTCACAGCCAAGGATAGTTCTCTCCCGGACGGTGCCTTCGGCCCGCAGCAAACTCTTGGTCTATCGTCAGCAACGACGTCAGAGCACGATTTCGGCGAACTATTAAACTATGACCTGATCAGCCCCGAGTCAAGTGCATCGTTGTCGAGCGCATCGGCAGGTTACCAGACATTTCCAGAGACTCCAATGGTTTTCTCGCCACTTTGGTCGTCAGGGTTCGCTTGCTTTGCGAAATCCGATAGCCAAGTGGTACGTAGACACATATCAAGCCTGAAATCTGCTAGGCGTGGGTCAGGAAAGGTGCATTCCAGCACGAGGATTGCAAGGCGACAGTTGGGAAATAACGATGGCGGTAATATTAGCCAGTCATCTTTGTTGGCTAAGCAAAAGCTGCCTTCACCGAAACAAGCCGAGCCGAGCCTACCACCTCCCATGCCAGCAATTGATAACGCAAGGGATCCAGACGAAACGAACCAGCCATTGGAGACAGATGCTGCAGACTCACACCAGGCCGTAAAACCTTCGCCTGCTGTTCGTCCTCATCCACTCGCACACATCTCGTCATCGAGTTCTTGTTTGCTGGAAGAGGATGGTCTGCGAGCACTCGCACGGCATTCGCCATCGTCCTCGCCGTGTATTGACATCGGAAACGTTGACCCTTCGTTCGACCCAACTACAGAACCTGTTTCCGTCACAGATACATCCGTCAAATCGCCAACTTCCATTTCCCTTCCTGAGTCCACTGATGTCTCCCTTTCTAATTCACCTGCATTGCCGTCGGTTTCGTCATTGACGAGCCATCTACTCCAACCACCTGTCGGTCAGTCTCCTCTTTCATTCCGGTCTTCGTTTCTTGGGGGGTCATCGTTCCTACCCTCCACGTCCACATCATCAACTTCACGGGATGGATCACCTTCACGATCACACTCTCCACTGGCAGTTGTTTCTTCCTCCCTTGCTCCGAATGACCTGAGCTGTCATTCCCCATCCCCATCCC
>JBBPJP010000395.1:0-25053 GCA_038088775.1 Boletus barrowsii | reverse complement strand
AATCCGGTTGAAGGATGTCACCTCGTGTATTTTCTTATTGGTCGTATAGGTCCGTGCGTATGCAGAGACCGCGTTGAACACGCTGTTGAAGTCAGGCGCGTCATCCAGTGGTACTCCTCCGTCACGAAATCTGGATACCGAGACGGCTGAGATATTCAAGATCTTGCTTACGCTGCTGGGTGACTGCCTTGTCGTGCGGTCTGCAACGGCGCCCAATGAACCCTCAGCAACGAGGCATACCTTGTTGACATCGTCACTTCAATTTCAGGCATCCATGATAGCGGATTTAGTCTATCAGAAACGTTTTCTTGAGAAATCTCGATGGAGTCGATGTGTGGGGCTGTTCATGAAGCCATGGTTGGGAGATGATGAAGCAACAAAATTTGCAGAGAGCGTCCGCACACATCTGCACGCTATTGAACAGGTAGGTTTACTTTCATTTTTTTTCCTCCGTCATTTCCGTTGACTAACCCTTTCAGGAAAAACATGGTGCGGTGAAAGGTGGGACCAACGAAGAGGGCGAGTTGCTGTGTGATACCCTCTTTTCGCTTGCATACGGTGCACTCTTACTTCTCTCACACACTACTCTTCGCCTCTTCCGTGGGCGGAGATATGGTATTCTTGGCGCGAATGGATCAGGGAAGTCGACCCTCATGCGTCAACTACGTGATGGGAAGGTGGAGAACTTTCCGCCGCAGGATCAAGTGCGATGTGTCATGGTAGAACACGCGCTGCAAGGTGAAGACACCTCCCTGTCCGTCCTGGACTTTGTGGCATCGGGTGGGTCGTTCACCATATGCGTCGTCCAAAGTATTGACTCATTCATCCAGACAAATCGCTCATGGCCGTGCCAAGGTCGAAGATCAGGGACCAGCTCCTGGAGGTTGGCTTCGACGATGCTAGGCAGGCCGACATCGTCGGCGGACTTTCAGGGGGGTGGAAAATGAAGTTGGAGCTAGCCCGCGCGATGCTGTATAATGCAGACTTGCTTCTTCTCGACGAGGTCCGTATTTGTTTTTTTTTGGTTAACTAATAATTTACTCTAGTGTTATCACCGCAAATAGCCCACAAACCACGTATGTCGTTTTTCGTTATCTCGGGCATCTTCGCCGTTTCATGTGCTCCTCGATCTATAGCTCGATCGTACTTCTGTGCTTTGGTTGGAACAGTGGCTCGTTAGCCAGACAAATGTCACATGCCTTATCATCAGTCACGACTCAGGGTGAGTATCGATTGTGATCTCGATGCCTTGCTGTGGAGGAGCTGATGGCTCCCAGATTCTTGGATAACGTTACGACGGATATAGTTCACTACGAATCCAAGAAGGTGATTTCCTCCGCTTCGATCCACCGCGGTGAACTAACGTGGGGCGTGTTAGCTCGTTTACTATCCGGGAAATCTCTCGGCGTTTGTGGAAAAGCACCCCGAAGCTAGGTCTTACTACACTCTGCAGGCCACATCCGTCAAGTTCGCGTTCCCTCCCCCTGGTTCCTTGATGGGGGTAAGGAGTAACACGCGTGCTATCCTCAAGATGTCAAATTGTACATTTACTTATCCTGGGCGGTCGACACCCAGTTTGTATAACGTCAGCTGTGCGTTATCTCTTTCAAGGTAAGCTTTCATTTCCGCCACCGTTGCTCTATCTACCGCGAATGACTTCTTTTCCTTTTCAGCCGAGTCGGCATCATCGGGCCTAATGGTGCTGGAAAGTCAACTTTAATCAAGTTATTGATTGTACGTGAATGTGCACATGCAAAAGAATTCACAATGTGAATAATCTGTTCAGGGAGAGACAGCCCCTCAACAAGGCACGGTCTACAAGCACCCAGCGCTACGGGTAGGTTACGTATCACAGCATGCAACTCATCACGTCGGTTAGTTCTTCCGACTTCCTTCGCCCCGATGAATTAATAGTAATGACATACATGACAGAGCGTCATTTAGAGAAAACGCCCATCGGCTATATTCAATGGCGTTTCCAAGACGGCCACGATCGTAGGTGACAACCTGACTCGACATATTAAAGTGATGACGATGTGATTTTGCCGCGTCGCCAGGTGAGGTCCTGGAGAAAGTGACCCGAGTTTTGACGGATCAGGAAGTGGCCCTTCTCGAACAGGAATGGGTGGGGAGGGACGGGTCGAAACGCAAACTGGAGGTTTGATCGAGGATTATTAATGCAAGGCATGGTTAGCTGACGAGGGCCACTTAGCTCATCATGGGACGTCAAAAGCTCAAGAAGTCGTTCCAGTACGAGATCAAGTGGCGTGGATTGGATCACAAGTGGAATACCTGGGTCCCGCGAGACCAGCTTCTCGCCAAAGGATATGGGAAGCTCGTGCAACAATTCGATGATCTGGAATCTTCCCGAGAGGGTGCTGGCGCTAGAGAAACGCGTGCAGAACTTGTTCGGAAACATTTGGAAGACATTGGGCTAGATGGAGATATCGCTCAGTACAACGAAATATCAGGGCTTTCGGGAGGTAAGAAATGACATGCACGTGTGACGCAATTTGATTGACTGTTCGGTTAAAAGGTCAGAAGATCAAACTCGTGATTGGAGCCTGCCTGTGGAACAATCCTCAGGTGTGTAGCACGGAATAATTCTACGATGGCGTCTCTGATGATGATCCACCTCTAGATTTGTGTGCTCGATGAACCCAGCAATTTCTTGGACCGAGAGGCGTTGGGAGGGCTTGCGGTAGCAATCAAGAACTGGAGTGGCGCAGTCGTATGTGTCGCACTGTTTGCACCGCCCGATTGAGGCATTTCTGACGCGTTGGTGGTGTACACGCAGGTGATCATATCCCACAACCACGAGTTCGTGTCTTCTTTATGTGCGTAATACATCAGAACGCACCCTGTTTCATTTGTGGCTCATTTAAGTAAATCAGGCTCTGAAAGCTGGGAAATCGAGGCAGGACGAATGACACATAAGGGGAAAACCGCCGTGATTGAAGATACGCTGGGCGATGTGAAATCGCCGAAAGGAAGCGGGGCGAACACTCCTGTCCGCTCTCGTATAGCGAGCCCGGTTGTGTCCAACGCAGCAACGCCTGTGGTAAGCGGCGCAGAAGAGGGCGCTGCTGCGGCGAACGCGGTTGCTGTGAAGAAGAAGAAGAAAATGACTCGCAACCAATTGAAGGCGCGTGAGGAGAGAAGGAGGCTGAGGAAGTTGGAGTGGCTTACCCGTGGGGGGCCTAAGCCGGAGGATACAGACAGTGATGATGATAGATAGAATTCCGGTGGTGACCGGGGGACTTGATCACTCGCAGTCATCCGCGGAAGCATCGGGGACGATCCAAGATTGCCTTTTTCAGTACGGAAGCAAAACAGAGTCGAGCGTTGATTGGCTGACGAAATGCCCGCCTTCGTTGGCTGGCTGTTTGCGGGCCGCTCACTCTCCACACCTCCGTGATCAACGGAGTGTGTGAGAACGTCCTGTCTGGCTGTCACGCCCAGTCATGATCGCCACAAATTCATTTCCAGAGCGATCGTATCTCGACCCACCGACAATGCAGAGAAAGAGAGACACAAAAGCGTGCATGATGCCGAGTCGTCGATAACCAAATTTACGCCTCTTTAATGAACGGGCCGCCCGGTTCAGTTAATGAAGGCGACGAGGCAAGCGCTCTCCCATAGTAGTCATGTCAACCCCCCGTCGAACGAAGACGTGATAACGTCCCTCGTCAGCTCCACACAATCCCCCAGGACGGGAGGGCGTTACCTCCATCAATGGCGCCATGATGTGTTCATCCCCGCGTCGACGCCCGTCGCCATTCTTGTCCCGTGTGTGCGTTTCCTGTGCACGTCGGCCGAATACTACGAGAGAAGGAGCAAGTTGTACGAGAGGGTCGACCGAGGAACCTCGTGTATCTTATCGATGCCGTTGATCAATATCACACGTCCTCGAGATCCAAATTGGCCGATGCTGTTATTCCTAAAACGTAATGCCTTGACGAGACACTGCAGGCTCAAAACAACAACCACCATGCTCGATAAACCGCGGAGCTCCGGTGCTGATGGATTCAAACAATACGTACTACTTCTATCCCCACTTGATCCAGAAGAAACGAAAAAATCCGACGCCATAAGTACATACAGGACTTCGGCCACATTGGAGACGCTATTCGGTACAAAAACAAAACAAGGAAACAAATCGGGTTTGCGTCGATGATGCCTTAATGTATGAATGGAATATGTACAATATTAAGGGCTCATCGGAGCACGTGTAAGTTAGAGACATGATAATGAATGATCGTTGTCCTGGCAAAATATTGAGATGCAGGAATTCCAAAGAGTGACATGATTTGTATACGAAAATCTAAGCAAGAGATGAAATCAAGATGACGAATGATCGAGATCAGTATCGAGCCGATGGCCACTTGCGAGAATCGTCTTCGCGACGGGACTGGGCGGACGCCCGAGCGTCAGGACCCACGACTTGGCGGGTGTCCGACCGCTGGTCGAAACTATGAGGAGGAAGCGTGGTGGGGCTGAGGCTGCTGCCATACGAGTGTCCAACATCCCCAGACTGTGCTGACATCGAAAAGGGCTGATGTGTCCCGCTCGTCGCAGAACTAGCCGCCTGGCGACTGGTCTGTCGCATCGACTGCCTCTTGTTTTGAAACCTGTTTCGGATGTCAGCATTGTCAAACCACGGTCTCAGGTAGCCTACCATATCTGAACGCTTCGAGCGGACATATCAAGCTTGCGCGCCAACTCGGCACGCTCCTCAGTCGACGGAAACGCCGTACGACCGTACGTTTCATTCAAGACCTTGAGTTGAGCTGCATCAGCTCTCTTGCGTTTTTTCTTGATGACGGGTTCTTCAGCGACCAGCACAGAAGCAGGCTCTTGCGTGAGCACACTGTTCGTCACCTGGCCTCTAGCATATGGAGAAGGGCCATGCGCCTCCACATGTGCGGGGACACCACGTTCGTGCGAGTATACTGCACCCATAGATAATTGATGCGAGTGATGGAGGGGGTGCTGGCTGGGGTGACTGCGTGGATCGGGCACGGGAGGATAGGAATAAGAAGTATGAGGCTGGAACTGAGCGTACTCGGGAGGGTAGGTCGCAGTGGGGGAGCGAATGTCGGCATAGTTGGAGATGTGGGGACCCACCGAACCGTAATTGGCGCCTTGCCAGCGATCGTCTCTAACGGGAGGAGCGGTAACGCTGAGTGGAGGAAGCTTACGAGACCCTTGGGGATCTGCGGGCATGGTCGCTGATGCCCGTGGAGCGTATGTCGGGTATGCTGGCTGTTGGTATCTCGAGTCGTAGTGCTCATAATAGGAAGAAGGATGTTGGGGTGCAGCCGTCGCTGGTTGATGGGAGGGTATTGATGAGGGAGAGGGGATGGAGATATGCAAGGGAACGCACGAGTTGGGGAGGTAGGCCATTGACTGTAACCCGAGGAGATGTGTTCTGGTTTTGGAGGCGAAGAGCGCTGCGAGTACGCATTAGAATATTCTGCGGGCCCTATAGGCGGTAGCCAAGAGGTTGAGCATATTGGATGAACACTATGATAAAAAACAGACCTGGAGAACGTGAGGTTGGAAAAGCTGAAGAAAGAGGAGGGAGCACAGTTCGCCCACCCTGTCCCGTCTGAAAGAAACCACTATTTTGCGAATCCCCTCCGGGAGGGCTTCCGCGTGTTTTGGCAACAGCTCCGTACATACGATCGTCCCTCGGGCTCGTCATAGTAAGTTAAGCAGATAGGCAAAAGAGGAAGGAAAGAATATTATGGTTCAATGAAAGAAGAAATTTTGGGTTTATAAGTATGAAGAGGCACGCGCTGGGGGTGCTAATGAGCGGGTGTGGAGGCAGAGAGGCTGGAGGCGATGAGCTGGAGGAACAATCAGGGCCGTTGGATGAACGAGGAGAACATGAAGACCGGGAAATTGAGTGACACGAGGTGTGGTGGACAGCAGGGTAAGGGTGAGGGCGAGGGCACGAGTGCGATCAGGAGTGATGGATGCGGAGTGAGGCGAGTGAGGAATAAATGGGTGAGCGGAGCATGTTCGGATGATGTATGATACATAACGAGATCCTGGCGAGACGATGGGATTTCTTTTTGGACTCACCGAGTATGTAACGAGGGGCCAATCTTCGCGGCTCGTCCCACAGAAACCCAAACGAGAAGCGGAGCGCTACGAAGCGTCATCATCATGGAGGCAGGTGACAGTGCTGTGTACACGCGGAAATTGCATTACAAGAAAGGCCTCGTGTCGAGAAAAAAAAACGAAACGATCTCAGATTACCTGCCTCGGCCCACAGATCCAATCCGCCGCCAACTTGAAGTAGGTCGCTGGATTCGAAGACTGGTTGATCACGCCGCCGTACGTGGATCACCCGACACCGACAATAACCGGATTTGGCCATCTCTCCTTGATGGCGACCGACGAGCTCTATGCAACACCCGCGCGAGATGCCCAGTTTCTCATCCACAAGGGCTTCTATGATCTCCTCGCAATGATACCCACACCGTCGCCCTCACGGCTGTTCCAGTGGGGATCTAATCAGTCAAAACCCACCGCCGGTCCGAGGTATGACCCACTCGCCAGTGCGCCCGCACTCCCCCCGTCTTCTCCCTTGAAAAAGAACAAGAGAATCAGCAAGGACATGGTATCCAACCCTACTGGCTTTGTGTACGTCCTCATCCATGATCGCCGTCCCGTCACTCTATGATAACGCCCACCTCCAGCCACCTCGTGCACGCTTCTGATGCTGACCAGGCAGCCGCCCTTCTCACTCGATGGGGCCCGGATGGAATGGGAAAACTCGGAGGTTTGCTTCGGCATAGTTTTCTCACTTCTTCCCTTCTTGAGCCTCCAAACTCCAGATCCGCGGTGGGCCAGGCCAATCAAATCCCGTGTGAGACAGACCAACACGGCAAGAGCTATCAACGAGGTTGTCAACGCCTTAAAGCCCTCGGCGACAAGTACCCCTGATGGCATATCGCCGCCGCTGCGGGTGGTAAACGGTCTGAGCACCCCCACTTCGTCCACCATCACTACAGCCGCACAGGAAAACGTTTGTGTCTCTTCCATCGTCGACGGCCTTCCGGGACGCCCTGGGAACTCCGTAGTGCGATGGGGCGGCGGTCTCATCGCACATCCCGAGGTGGGCGAACACGAGGACGAGGCCCCCGCAGAATACAGCAATCCAATCCCTTCTTTAGCACTCTCACAGAGAAAGCCGATCACCCCATCGCTGGCTACCCTCGAAAAAGCTGTGTCCGCCCGGATCTACTTTGAGAACCTCTACTTTCCTCTTCTTCGGCAGCCCCCGTCTCGTGAACAGAGGAGGGTCGCCATGGAGAAAGACATGATCGCCATGGGTCTCTCCGATGAACAAAAGGAGGAATTGCGCTCTTGTTGGAGACAGAACGAAACTGATTATCTTCGTGACCGCCGCAGGAAAGTAGACGTGGCCGCCTTCATCAAACTAAAGACTATCGGACATGGTTCGCATTTTCCATGAATTTGATATCAATATCAATTTACATTCATCTTAACCCCACAGGTGCCTTTGGCGTCGTTTCTCTCGTCAGAGAACGAGATACCGGTCACCTCTTCGCGATGAAGCAGGTATTTATATCTCTCATATCTGCTAAATAGGTTTACCCCCATTTCATTTCGACAAATTGACAATAGTTACGAAAAACGGACATGTTACGGAAAGGGCAGGAGGGCCACGTCCGTGCTGAACGCGACGTTCTCAAATCCGCATCACTCGTTGCCTCTCCAGGTGCAGCGGAGTGGATCGTGAAATTATACTACAGCTTCCAGGACCGTGACAACCTGTATCTGGTCAGTAGTTCTATCACCACTGGACAGCGTACACTGCCTAAAGGGGCACAATTTACTGATTCATTTCGATTTCATTGAAATAAATTTAGGTACTCGAGTACATGGGAGGTGGAGATCTCCTTAATCTTCTGATAGAACGGGACGTTTTCGAGGAGGATTTTACCCGATTTTATGTTGCCGAGGTTCGTCCATGCCATTTCACATGCCGTTCGCAACAGAGCGCGTTATTCCCAGATGGTCCTTGCCATCGAGTCATGCCACAAACTTGGCTTTATTCATCGTGATATTAAACCTGATGTGAGCCTTCTCAATTCTTGGAAATTAAGGACCATTCTCTGTTAAACGGATATCTTTGTCATTCTGATAGAACTTTTTGTTTGATCCGGAGGGACACATACGACTGAGTGATTTCGGGCTCGCGTCAGTACTGGAAAAAACTAGACGGGGACCTGGGTCCCCGTCCCCGACCCAGCGCTAACCTGCCACCGTCCAACAGCACCGACCTTCATTGGGCTCATGACACATCGTGTAAGGGGCTTTGCATACTCGCATGACAAAGCTGCAATTGATGCCGCCGGAACAGATTACGAACAGCAACGACGGCAACTGTTGCGCAAGCACGGAATCGACCTTGACGATGGAAATGGCCTGATGGACGGAACGAGGACGAGGCGCATGGACAAGAAGGATATCGAATCACTCTTGGGAGACGGCAATGGTCAGACTGGTATCTTCACCTGGCGCGAAAAGAATCGTAGGAAGGTACGAGCCTTCCCATAGTCAGTCCCATTTCCGCGCTGTCATCGACCTCACGTATGCATCGCGCTGCAGCTGGCATATTCTGTGTAAGCTCATTCTCTTCCTGTGCTAGCTCGAATGCGTATATTGACGCTTCCATTCTGACCCAAAGATGCGGCACCAACTCGTATAGTAAGAATTTTTGCCTTTATCCTTTAATGACTCCTCCATTTTTTTTGTTAGTGTCACCCGAAGTTATTAGAGGTAACGGCTACTCTTTTTCATGTGACTGGTGGAGTTTGGGCGTGATCATGTTCGAATGCTTGTACGGGTAAGGAATCGGTGGTTTGCGGCTCCGTTCACGTCGCTAATCGTATGTTGGCGGCTAGACACCCACCATTCCTCAGCAATTCCGTGCGTGCCTCCTGTGGTTGGCTGCAATAAGAAACTGACTGACCTTCGCTCTTTCCAGCGGCATGTGACTCGCCAAAAAATTCTCAACTGGAGGCAGTCGCTCAAGTTCCCCTCCCGTCCTCATGTTTCGCATGAGGGTACCAACTTGATGAAAGCACTACTTTGTGAACCAGAAGATCGTCTTGGTAGCCAGACGTCTGCATCGGCTTTTCGACCTGATTCCCTTGCAGTTCAGGCGCGCCGCAGCGGCTTCATTATATCAACTTCTGGAACAAGTGATGGAGCAGAGATGATCAAGGCGTGTCTTCTTTACACCGCTTTGCCTACGGACTGACGGTGTTTGGGATGACAGGCCCACCCATGGTTCAAAGGCATTGAGTGGGACAATATTCACCGATTTCCCGCACCGTATCGCCCTGAATTGACAGATCCAGAGGATACGAGACATTTCGACTCTGACATCCCCCCGGAGGCATGCTTCATTCATTTATACGTCCTGTGCACGCTCATCAAACACGTTGCCTCCTAGCCTCTGGCCCCTGCCAATGGTGTGCCCGCAAATGCAACCAAAGATCCCCTCTTGCGGGACAAGCTTCACGGAGAAGAAATTCTCAACGTCCGCAAGGCCCTCGCATTTGCGGGCTTTACGCACAAGAGTCCCCGTGCGATCAGTTATACCCGGGCTGACCGAGCCTTTGATGGATCCATGAATGGGAACACTGGAGGACAGCACGAGAGAGGCCGCTCGCGGTTTCGCAGTGTCCACGGCAAAGGCCGTGCCATCTCTTTGTAGCCTGCGAGCAGCATGTGCAATGGACCCCAATTTCAAGTGGGGCGACGGGGAGATATTTGATGACGCCGGTTGCGTTATGTGGCGTGCGGGAAGCAGTGACCTCGCTGCAATGATGATGTTATGAGGTATGACGAGATCTACGGAGAATATGTGCGCTCGGGGACTTGCGTGGCCGGTTGGCCCGTCTTCTCTTTTTCCATGCTTTTTAATGTAATCTGTCGTAGGACCGCTACGCGTTCATCTGGACTCTGGGGGGAGGTGCTCGGTCTATTAAATCAAAAGGTCTTTCGCCTTACGTTTTTGCCAACATGGAGGCGTAGACAAGCTCGAGGGGTGCAGTCTCGTCTAGCGACACATGCTCATCGCCACTGCGTGGTGGAGGCATGATCTCGGGATGCCGTGGTCACTTTACGTGACTCGACCTCTCTTCTCCCAGGCTCCCAAGTTATATAACTCTGCTACGCGTCATCTCAGTCACGGCTAGCCTCGTGGCCCTCCATCCGCCAAATGAAAGTGGCCGTGTTGGACGCCGCGTCGGAGAGTAGGCTATATATCTTGGACTTGCAGCCTGTGAAGGAAAAACGGTCACGACGTGGGAGGGGGGGATAACGCGCGCAGTTCGTCGTAAAGGCCGAGCACTATGCACTATGCCCGAGATGGGCAACTGTGGTCCTCTCAACCTGCAGGAGGCTTTCATCCATGTTGGACACGACATGAATGGACCATATGTGTCTATTATGGAACAATCACATGATAACAGAAGGAAAACAATAACGCGTATAGAATAATGTTTAAGTAGTGCCAGTACGTAGGATAGATAAATAAATACTATCTGGTTAAGCCAAAACGCGAACGGGTCTATGCAGAGGATACTACACGGTCAATAAATAAATAATAACGTCGAGTATCAACGAGAACGATATGCCGAGTGGGGCGAGATGACGTACAAAGAAATGATGTGAGCTATATGGACAATGATTCTCTTGTTGGTGTTGTTTGGAAAGGCAAATAGAAATGGTGGTCATGTCATGGGCGAGGTCGTTAAAAAGTTGTGGGACAGGAAAGTGCCTGCGCTCTACTGCCTATCACTGTGTTCGTCGCTTGAGCCGTCTTGATTGCGACTAGGAGGCTCAGCGTGTACCCGTGCGTGCCGGCGCATGTTACTGAGCACACTAAAACAGCGCCCACAGCCTTCAAAGGTACAAACGAAAGCTGCGCGTATCGAGGGTCAACATTTTCAGAAAGTGCATGACGCCTGGATCACGTACGTTTCTCTCCCGTATGGCTATTCAAGTGGATCTAGCGGTCATGATGAAGATATAAAAGGTCTAGATGGTGGTGTGATATGCATACCTTGAGACTACTAGGTCGAGTGAATCCCTTGCCACAATATTCACACTCATACTTCAACGAAGAAGGTGAGGACGTGGAGGGTTGGCGGACTTCGGACGCGACCGGTACGGTCATCGGCTCTCTATATGAATCTCTGGCGTAGCCTTCGGAATAGGACCCTGAATCCCGTGACGAAATACTGTAGGAGTAATTGTAGGCCTGTGCGGCTGAATTTGAATACGGATGAGACCCTGGGGTATATTGATCGTGGGACGCGGGTCGTTGATCCGCCTGGGAAGTAGAACGAGCATGGTACTGAGGATGATGTTGACTTGCAGATGATGACATATTGCCAGGAGGTGAAGGACGAGGTCCAGTACGTCCATCGTAGCGTTGCTGTGTGGAATGTGAATAATAGGCCGTCGAGGGTGTAGAACGCTGCACACGACACTTAGTTGATACGCAGAACAAGCGGATGGACAAACCTGGACGCCGGGGCCATCTAACTGAGAGTCTTGACGGCGTTCACCGCGAGAAAACGATCGGTCAAAGTTCTGGTCGACGCGGGGACCAGGGACGATCCACGGAGGAGACATGTTTATTGGAGGTCTGGGCGAACGAGACAACTCGTCTATATGGAGTGTGCCAAGTTTCCTCCCGCTTGCATCATACGAAGAATTCTGGCTCACCTCGAAATAGATCCCGAACAGGAGGGAGTGTCGGCCGGGCGTCTTCTCGATACATTTTCCGGTCAGACATTGGAATAGCAGCAGCAAAGTTGGAGGGCAGAACGCTGCAAGCAACTCCGTAGTTTATATATGGGAAGATGGTCATTGCACACTAATCGTGATGGTCAAGTCGTAGGGAGCAAGTCGTTATGGAAGAGTGTCCAGCTTTCACTACCGCACTGCGGGAAAGAGAGAGCGGGTGGGAGATTCATGGAGCGTTTCCAAGATGTCTTCCGGAGTCCGTGCCAACAGCAACCGTCCTGATCGTCGCCGAGACAAGTAGTTTGCTGTGCACGAGCCGATGTTGATCGTTAATTCCACATAATAAACGAGGATGGTCGCAAGGAAGCAGACCTATCACACATTAACAAGGTCGTCCGTCGTATAAAAGAATGTAAATTTCATACCAAAGCGCGTGAGGAACAGACGGTCAGCGGACAAGTATGTGGCACTTTTGCATGTACAGCTACGAACAGCCGGATTGGCTTATGTAGCCTGGAGCGGATCAGCCGAGGTTGATATCACAAGTTGACATCAAAGACTACATCTGACAAACCCGACGGGGTGTCAAGCAAGGATACGTTTCTCATATAGCTGCGGATCAGCATCGCCGGCAGGACCTATTTGACTCCCAGCAACTCGAGCATGGAGAATCGCACCGAAATTGGCGGTGAGGGTAATGGCCGCAAGGACAGTTTGTGGTTGGAAGGTGTATTAATTAAGGACTGCTCTCATGATTGACGGGGGTACGAAACCAAGAGGCACAGATTTCACATCATCACTCAGCCTGTCCAGCAGCCAACTGCTGTGCCTCGTCCGGTGTTGCTGTTTTTAAAGAGAGGGCGTGGAGCCCTTGAGCAAGCTCGTCTGACAAAGCTGAGTAAACTAGTCGATGGCGTTGCAAAGTTGACTGAGAAGGTGGATAAATTGTCGTGCTGACAACCGGAAAACACGTATATACCTTTCCCTCGAATGTTTCTGAGATGATCTGCACGGCGAAATCTATACGCCACGCCGGTGGCAGCACGTGAGGATGAATATTGGCGACGTCTAGAATGAGAGACTGACGTGTTTCACCGCTGCCTCCACCTTGGGCCCTCATGGCAGCATGATGGCGGTGGAGATGGGAATCGTTTGTAATGGTGAGTCGTGAAGGTTTGAGCAGAGTTGTTAGCTAAGAAACGGCTTGGCGGCAGTTCTTGGTGTGCTGATCGGTAAATCGACACACCTTTCTGTGTATAGCTGTCTCAACTGGCCCACGAGATCCAGATTCGCTTGTGGCCATGGCCATGGTGCGGCGAAATCCCAACAAATGACGAATTGGACCCGCTGGGCGCCGGCAAAACATTCAAGACGTACTGAATTGACCGTGCATCAATACTCAGCATCGGAGGTAGTAGTAACAAGGAACCGTGCTTGCCTTGCCCAAGTTGCTGCGCGTTTGCAAGCACAGACGCTGGCAGTTCCGGTGATGGCGAGTTTTTTTAAACCTGTATGTGGTCCGATTTGTCAGCAGCCAGGCCCGCCAACAGCTCTGTGCGACCATCAGTCAAATCATGCAACAAAGGCAGTGGTACTCGAAATATTGTGATCGCAACTCTGACGAGCTAGTAATGACGGTCAGAATGGAACAACCGCTAACAGGCTAGCACTGACTCTGAGTCTATCACGTGCGCCGCGTTCCACATCAGCACGACGCGCCTCGCGTCTTTTCCTCCTGGCACGATCATGATGGCTCCCCCGAATGAAGAGCGGGAAATGACCAACCGCCAGCGCAGTCTGGTCGACAACTGTTTCGAGGAGGGTCAGTATGAATCCGGCATGGCGGTCCTAGACCAATTGCGATCCTCATCTTTCAGACCACCTCCGTATGTCTCCCTAAATGCTATCCCAGATCCCGATCTCACAGCTTTTGACAGTGACCATATCCGCCAACTCCTTTACATAGCTCTTTTCCCTCCACCCCTGCCTGCCAACGACCAAACAACCCAGCAGGCCCAGTTCCCTCCTTCTCCTGTCAAGGGTTCTCCCACGAAACACAAGCCCACCCTTTCCAAGGCATCACTATCTCCTTCAGTGGTCGAATCTGAGACTGCACAGCGCATCTTGTTCTCGTTCCTCGCTACAAATTCACCCACGTCTTTATTTAGAGCACTGCCGAGATATCCATTAGATGACGCCACTGACACCGATCTACTGCCAGCATCGGGTCGTAACGGCCATGACGAGGACTCGCTGATTGCCCGAGAGTCCCTGTGTCTCAGGGACTGTAAGAGTTGTTGGGCCATCCTCAAGCAAGGGTTCATACAGCGCAAAAAACTCTTGCCCCAAAATTCGAGGCAGAAGCGCGGGAGAGGTGCCTACGACGTCGAAGACGCTTTCCTCGACCAGGGGTACGACACTCCAGCAGTAGTCGCCGAACACGCATGGCCGATCTTTCAGTGGCTTCTATCCCTGTTTGAGAAGGACGAGTTACTCAAATCCCAGAAATCTGGAGGTAAGGTCCAACTCCCTTGCAAACTCAGTAATAACCCGCTACTTCGATGCAGAAAGGTTCTCCTTGCTTCTCTTGTCGCAGATTCCTCCCCCGAGGGGAGCTACTGGCCCACGATGGGAAGCAGGTGCTCCACTCGATATTGTCTTTCACTCTATCAAGCAAGAAGATCGCGACCGTCGTGAAATGGCCATTCGACTCTTGACACTCGTAAGTGTTGGCAATAATTCGACTGGACTCAGTGTACACATTGAGGTCTCCTGCAGCTCATCAACCTTACACTCTCAGGATTTTTCGATGGACCCATGTTTGCGGCAGCACTGACGACCCGCTTATATACGTCTTCCCCCCAAATCGTCCAGAACCTGATGGAGGGTCTACCGAAAACAATCCCAGTCCTCACTTTTAAGATCTCTGTCTGTCAGAAATTTCTGTCATCCTCGTCATCTCTCAATGGCGGGACCAAGCCACGACCAAGGCCTCTCCTCAGGCGTGGATCACGGCGTGACTCGGGGGCCATGTCTTCCACAACAGACATCGACGTCGCTAGAACAGGATCTAGTCTTTCATCTCGCCCTGCGATTGCGACGTACTCAGAAGTTTTTCAACTACTCTCTGGTGACCACAAATCCCAGACATCGGCTTCGGCACCACCAGTACTTACTATCAAGTACGCTCTTCTCATGTCATACGCTCAACTCCAAGGGTTATTGCCTCCTGAAGAAAGTGACGGTGACTGGAAAGATGCACTTGCAAATGGCGGGTTGAAGCACGTCATTGATACCTCATTTCCTAGCGATAGTACGTATCATACAGCTCTCGCTATTATCAACCAGTTGTGGCTCGCGACTTAGAGTTCTAGTATCATTATTCCACTCGTTTCTGAGTATCAGCCTACCGCTTTGTTAGAATACGTCAATAGTATAGTCAACGTTTCGGTTCGAAATGTACAAATTTTAATGATACAGTACAACTTACTTCACCGATCAGCCATCTGATTCGTCTTCGATCTGCGCCTCTTCGATGTCCATGTCCATAAGATCCCCATCGTCGGCGCCAGTAGTGTCTCTACCTCTGCTCTGTTGGTCGCGGTACATCTGAGCAAGAAATTGGGTAGTGGAGGCATGCTCTGGTCGTTGATCGTCCCTAACGCGAACGAAGCGTGGAAACCGTAGACTCAGACCTCTCGTAGAAGACACTTGACCCAGCGCAGCCAAGGAAACGGGACTGAGGGTGATGCTTGATCCATGACAGTGAGTAAAGCAAGGAACGAACATCATCAATTTGCTTACTCCGCGCCTCTGATCTCCCAGACCTCACGAGGCTTGAAATAAACATCGGGTTTAAAACCTAGATGCGAGAACCGTGGGTCAACAGGTCCAAACGCTTATCGAAGATAGCTCAAACCTCCGACATCGTAGTCCCCCAGGGGGTCATGTGAACAATCGCAATCGTCGGTACCTTTGACGTATCGCAGTGTGAGATCCTGTTTAGAATGAGCATCGCACACGCCATGGCGCCATACAGGAGGAATGAGTCATGCCTTGTAAAATGCGTCGGAAAACCCTGGCCGATTCATTACGCCATTACCTCAGTGCCGAAGTTACGGTGCAATGAATCTTACCAGACATGCATTTGCAGACGGCAATCAGCCTTTCTTTAGTTGGGTCCCAGGCTGCGAGCAAGATGGGACTCCACCACCCTGCTTTGCGTCCATTTCCGTGCCATGCTCCGACAGGGACCAAGTCAAGCGTATCTCCAAGACCGTCCACGTAATCTTTCTTGAGCTTCAACCATGCGGAAGTTCGCTTATCTGCGATATAATCTACCGGTCCATCATCGATGGAGGTATGAAACATCTACTTACCAGGCTCATACGTAGCTGGCAAGGGTCGTTTTCGGGTCTTACCGCTGTGATGTGTGGTAATTTCCAAATTTTCAACATTGTCTAAAAGCTGACCTAAGAATGAGAGCATGCCAAGATGATGAGGCAGATGAAACTCAACCTTGATCATGAGGCCTTCGCAGCGACTTTCCACAGCTTCTTTCCAAAACTCCTCGATACATTTTCGTCCTTGTGAGCTCTCGCAACAATTAACATGGGCAAAAGGAGCCGTGCCTGGTTCCCCAGGCGTCAGGGCTGGGAATCGAGCTCGCAATAGTTCCCGTCTTTCCCGGAACGACCGTTCCAAAAGAATCTGGCGGAAGAATGCAACGATGTAAAGAAGAACACGACGAAGTTGATGGAGAAGCAAATTTTACCTCGCCATCAAGATACATCAAGTCAAAGGCAAACACGCACACTGGAACTTTGATGTCCCGGATCTCGACGTCTTTCCTTGCTCTATTCAAAAGGTCTTGAAAAGATCCAAGGCCGCCGGCGTCCGGATCTATGGCAACGATCTCTGAGTCGATAATAAAAGACTGCAGATGAGACGCCTTTGCAAACATGCACCTGGCCAATGAAACTACATCGGGATACTGCAGCCGGAGCATGGGATTAGTGGATCTGCTAGCACAAAACTATGGAAACTTTTACTTTGTCGGTCATGTTTTCTAGATGCCGAGAGAAAATGTGGATAGACGGGGGACCACCAACTACTTTCGAAGCATGAATCTGTGCACGCTGACCGTCATACTTGAACTCCGCTGTGAATGGCATATCGTTCAGCCGCTCATATATCTCGTCAAGTGATCGAACTGGGGAGCCCAGTGTGGGATGGAGAGGGATACCTGACTCGAGGGATTACTAAAAGGGTTACAGCCAGGAACGCAGGTTGCCTCACCAACGGCGAGCGGGACCCGCGTAGGGAGTCCATCAAGTCCACCAGAAATGACTCCAGCGACAATGTGATCATAGTTGGGGTGTTGGACATACACCTGTTTTACGAGTGCTTCGGCGTTCGCAAACTTGAGCAGAAGCTCGTTATGTTGAGGATCATTCTTTTGCTTTTGCTTTCCCGATGATGGTTGGATGGATACGACAAACTGCGGTGTCACATGTAATGACGAATCGCTTGGGATGGGTATGCTCGGGTTTGCAGGCGGAGACAAGACCAAGGCTCTGGCAAGTGCTGTCAGTATGGACGTCCGGACAGCACCCACGCGCAGGTTCTGCGACAGCGTGCGGACCAGGAATCTTGTTTCTTCTCCCCTCGCAGCGACAAGCAAACGCTCCACAATGGACTGTTTTTGCCTCGCTGCTCCTTGACCTTTGATGTAGGCAATTTTCAACATTGATTGGTATACATCCCCTATAAGTAAAGGAGGATGGGCCACCAGTGTGCGCACGTTGGATTTGGCCTCGAATGCAACGTCTCCTGGATCGCCCGAGGAATTGTATAGCCTCCGCAATGCCACTGATGTGAGACCAGATACATGTTGAATAGCCCTCGAGATGACAGAGGCGCCAATGCCGAGTTCGAGTGGAGAATAAGCGGGTGAGAGTGAATTGGACAACAGATAGAGTGCCGGCAACAGGGACGCAGGATGATATAATATGAAACACCTCAAAGTGTTCGTGAGCGCATCGAGGATAGCGATACGGGAGCGGGTGTTCACTAAGACGGTGAGGGTATGGACGAGGAACAAGTATGGTGCTGGAGAAGCAACTGGCCAAGGACACTCGTGGATGGGATACACCAACGGGTCGACTGCCACTGGACTGTAGTCGATATCCGGCTCCGTTGGAGGGAAGGCAAGACCCAAATTCGTCTGACGTCTTGACGGCAGAGATGCCGTTGTCTTCTCGCAAGGATCAGGAGGAGATGCAAAAGGATCGTGAGATGATGGCGGTATTGATACCACCATCGAACCTTGTGGTTTGGGTTCGCCTCCTAAATCAATCTGGATGGGGTTTTGCTTCGTCCCATGTCCGTCCTGCCATGATGTGTGGTGCGATATCGCATCGTTCATTGATTCAAGAGAGGCAAAGATCTCCTCAGATACGACGTCGGAAGACCCTGTGCTATGAGTCTGCCGTGACGGCGCCTTTGTCGTAGTCTGCCTACCGTTGGTGGAATTGGCTGCGCGGAAATAAGTGTCCAGAACGGCCTGGTCTGATGCAACTTTGGTCTTTTTCTTGCTTGATACTGACGGGGTGGATGGGGCACGCTTCGACATGGGGTCCAGGCGCAGCGGTTAGAGCGGGGGAGAAGATGACCGTATCAAACATACGTCATGCGTCG
Organism: Boletus barrowsii; assembly: GCA_038088775.1. NCBI lineage: Eukaryota > Fungi > Basidiomycota > Agaricomycetes > Boletales > Boletaceae > Boletus > Boletus barrowsii. Next base: position 6,549 of record JBBPJP010000395.1, on the reverse strand, counting down.
ATCAGTAATAGGCAGGTCCTTTTTGGGATACTCGGAGCTGGGAACGCGAGTCATTTCCAGACATCTCTCCGTAGGCGACGAGACAGCGGTAAAAATCGCAAAAAAGATGTGACAAAAAGGCACGGCAACAAGAAAAACAAAAACAAAAGAACAAAAACCTGTCGGGGATCGTGACGAGTCGTGCATTGCTTTTACAGCCGCGATCAATCGTCACGGTCCGCCACGCGGACTGGACTCTGTGTCGCATTGCCTTCCGCAACCTTATCAATCCTTCCGGCGGCGTCGCTCGGGGTTTTGATGATCCCGAACCGCAGGCAACCGTATAAGACGCCCTCGAGGACGGTGGCTTGTTCCTCAGAAACGTGCCAACTCTACCGTGCCTGCAAGATCCGTCTTCAAGACGCGCCGAGGCAAGGCCCAGACCGTAACAGGGTGACGCGTGCAATGTCCTGAGCGCGAGGTGAGCCTAAGCAGGCAGGGCTGGCACGACCCAGGTGAAGCTTTGGGAAAAAAATACTTAAAGGTTCGATCACAACGGAACTGGGCTATGCTGAGCGACCATAGTTAGAGTCGCAACACATGCAGCAAGATCAGTGGAGGGGCCAACATGCCCACACTCGGCCGAACCATCATCACATTTAGAATTTTGGGAAACCGGTCTCAATTGTCAGACCGTATTGGCAGAGGTCAGCAGGACTCACCCGCAGTGTTTGACTGGCATCGCCACGATGCCTACACTTGGCACAGCTGAGAACTGCACCCCCATACGGGGATTGATTCCGGTTTGATGGTTGAATCGACGAATGGTTGCCAGTGAACATCGATGAGAGAATCATGCCCCCACTCTACCTTACTTTGGTTAGAGGACCCAGTGCAACAATTATACTCGTCAGGGTCATCTAATTACACAAACCATATGTTAAGACGCCCAGATCTGTTCCGCTATCAGGCACATTCAAGGTAACATTCCGATCGGGCAACCTCAGACGAGATCTCACACAACCCGTTACGACCAGTTATGTTTGCTTGTGCCGCACTCACCCTGTTGCGGCGCCGGCAAAGTGCTGGCTCAGTGCACTGTTTATATGAAGCTCCAGCGGTTCCGAAAATGCTTATGAACCTAAGGCCCCAACGCCTTGCAACACACACACCCCAGTCCCCTCCTCCCCCATCATGGGCGATCGACGCGGGTACTCTTTTCCTACCACAGACCTTGACCGGGGCAACCAATGGGCAGCTGGTGCCCAACAACCCACACGTTATCCCGCACAATCAAGTGCTTATCAAGGGGTGCCAGCCAGCGTCTATCCGACGATGGCGAGTTCTGCGCATAACATGGCATCAGTGCACCCACCCGCTCAGTATGGAGCAAACGACTATACCGCAGGTTTCCCGCAACCAGCGCCAAGTCAGTATGTGGTGGCATCGCCGAACGCATATCATCAACCACGGCAAGGTTACCCACCTCCAAACCACACTCACCAGGCACCAAGTGTCGTGCCTCACTACACGGTCCCATCGCAACAATATCCCGTAGCACATCAGCAATCCAGTCTTCAACAGACCTCCCCTTATTATGTGCGTGGCGATCCCCAGTACCAGCAACCACAATATCCAGCATCACCATCGCGGCCGTTTTCATGTGACCTATGTGCACTGTCATTCAATAGACAACACGATCTGAAGCGTCACAGAGAAACACATTCAGGGGAGAAACCATTCTTGTGTAATGGGGGATGCGGGAAGACCTTCACCCGCAAGGATGCACTGAAGAGGCACCAGGTACGTTAATTTTGACCCGATCGGATGAACGTGGCTGCTCACCATCCTCCAGTTGGTGAAACACTGCGGACACGAAGAGGAGGCGTCTTGACGACGAATTGTCGTAAGCGACTTAATGATGAGGTCAGTTCTCTGAACGACATGTCAGTCGTGTGTAACTGATGGCGGCCGTCCATTTGAACTGCCATCTCTATGGGCACCACAGCAATCTGGACACCAGATCGCCGAGTGACGAGTAAGAGCTATGTCCTCCTTTGCATACGTACTATATAGATTATGAACATACGTATTTTCTAAATTGTCCATCACATACAAGAAGGCGATGCTTTGTGTTTCCTCATGTAATACAATCTGTTTGGTGTATAACTATTGCTCTGGTCCGTGTTCGATGTTTTTCTCCAATAACCACGCGTCTTGAGGTGAGATCTTCTTGTAGTAATTTTTGTGAATGCCAGCTTCGCTGAAGCCATGGCACTCATAGAATCGCTTGGCATCACCATTCGAGACCTGGACGTGGAGGGATATACGCTTGATCTGGGGTTTATTATGGAGAGATGCAGCCTCGATGATGCGCTGCAGTGCTTGAGAACCAAGCCTTCTAGATCGGTAGGGCTTTACAACGAGATCATCAGCTCATTCGATATGTCCAGATTGAAATGGTGGCTTACGGCCAGGATGCCCATTGTTGTCAAGTATAACTCCTTGTTCTCGAGCCTACAGCAGATGTTTCCGATGGGAACATCATTGTAGTAGACTAATGAATGTTCCTGATATATGAGAAAGTGATCCAATACGGCGTATCGAAATGACGAACTGAGCTGACAAAAGGGTTCAACCTCGGTCTGCAGGATGTCCTGATAGTACTTGTCGCTGTACTTGACGGGAAACAGGACGGAATTGAGCTTGCGGACCGTCCCGATGTTCTGATGGGTCAACGACGCGAACGACACGCGTCCTGGGGGTGCAGGGGACGCTGAGCTTGCCATGGTGCACCTTTGCAGAGTAAGATGAAGGCTGTGTGTCCAAGGTTCGAGGCAACGTGACACCGGCCGTGGGAATGTTGCGCTGTCCAAGAAAGGGGCAAATTGACACAGCCTTGCTTGGCGTACTCATCTTTGTGGTTGCTGTTCGATTCTTTCTTATCAACCTCCGTAAGTATGAATCAATTGACCCAAATTTACAGGGTCCAGTTGTCAGGTGGGGCTCTCAGGAGGTTTCCTAGTACATTGCGTTCATCAAGGTTTGACAGCACCAACAAACCCTCTTTGACAATCCCCAAATCGAGGGGCCACGTAAGTCCGCCATCTTGGCCATATTCGTGCGTCTGATTTTGCGATAACGAACTAGCAAGACCTTGTCAGGTGACCATATTTATCTCGTCGCCATGGCGCAACCAGCGTTCCTCGGGTTCTTCGGGTGTATGTCTCTCCTTGGCAGACCCTAAGCAGTTAACACCGATTGTCGGTCAGTTTCGTACTTGGGTGATGGCTGATTAAATATTCATTACCCAACAAAAAGAAACACTTAATTTGTCCCCTTTGCAGGGCTTACGCTCGAGGTGTGCGAAATGTTCAACGTCGTGAATTTCCTCCCTTTCTCCGCATGTGACAGTCAGGCCGTCACCGAAAGTAAGACGTGCATTTAATTGGCAATCTTGCACCAATTGTACCTGGTTGATATCATGTTCCGGTACTAATCATACACTGCTTTCTGGCCAGAACCTCTAATCACGCAAGAATCACCCCTTCTGTTCCTATAATATACATCCCGGAGAATTCAGCACACCGGGCTGCTTATACTGGTTTTCATATCCTCAGACATCCTGCTAATGCTTCATCCGCTTTGTGGCACACTCTCGGACACACAGCCTCACGATCTCTGGATTTGGTCCCACGAGCTTGTTACTAACCCCTCAGACTCTGGTCTTTTTTATTGGTTCCTTGAATACCAAGCGTACGGCAACCAATCGAGAGCTGAGTAGTTTTGTCATTGTAATCACCCAATGGAGTTTGCTCAGGCCTGGGATGTGCATGGTTTAGAAAATATGTGATTGTCTGGGCTGCCCTCATCGCTGGGGACCGGCGTGCGACAGAGCCTGTGGGATGGCAAAAAGTGACCGCATGTCAATGGAATATTTCCCGGTGCGATTCGGAATAACATATGACAGGCCACACCCGCGGCGCCAAATTTTGTCGCGGACGGACACCGGTTGTTGGCAGAGCAGAGTCCTTAACAACAACACTACTGCGCCACGATTCACCGCATGTAAAACAAGAAGGCGGTCGTTTTGCTTGCAAGTCTTTGGTGGGTCATCCCCTCTTTCTTGTGATGGCGATGACAACTACTCACATGTCACTCACATGTCACATGCATCCCTTCTCGGGTGGGACTCGTATTTTGGGCCTCGACAACTTGCTTCTGACAACTTGTTCTGCTTGCTTCTTTCGCGTACCATTCAGTCATCCTCCTCTCGCCACATGTCAACGCGGAGGAAGAGCAACTACTCTATCCAAGACTCCGACTGAAACTCTGACATGCCCGTGGGACACAATGGAGCAAGCGACGGCACAGGACTCGATAAGGTATTGGCTCGTTAGCGAGCTATCGCTTGTCGCCATATAAGCCCGCCGTGCGAGGAACGGACTTGCGCAAGTCTTCCCCCAGTTACGTCCAGGCTGCACAAGTACCGGAAACAAATGTGATCCTTCAAAGCGCCAAAGGAGCACTGATGGCGATGTCAGGCAGTCAACATTCGCCGGATGCTACCCACATCTCGTGCTTTTGAGATCTGCGTCTGGGCGCACCTCGATTGAGGGACAGTGGGTATCATGCAACCAACACTCTGGGACCCATGACATCGGGTTTGCAACGACCTGGTCAAGCTGAACGGCAGCAAGTAGGAGATGACGCATAGCACCGTGCATGATCGAGGTGAATCAGTCCTTGGTTCATGATCAAGAACAGCACTCATTGGACACCACGCTGGCTTTGTGTCTTCCGCCGCGAAGCCTGGTCATCACCGTCAACCCCCGTGAAGGTTCACTTGGAAGCTGCGATCTGGTCGAAACACTCGACGGCACGTTGACATGCACACCACGCCAACGATCGGGACAATCGGAAGCGAAACATACGGGCAGCTTGTCAAATACGCAAACGTGTACAAATAGGTGTCGTGGTAAAGCCCGTGCAGTGGGAACATCACACGTCTGCAAGAGAATCGAAGGATCTCTCGCCGCGGATGTATCAGATTTCCGAACAGCGGTTACATTATCAACAGCGTTCTGTGACAAGTTGAAGTACGGGGACCTCGGTATGGCTTTCCGTGCCAATGCCATGCCCCTCTAGCCCTGATTCATGTACAAGGGTCACAATGTCGTGTGTGCCACAAAGGAACTGCGTGTTGCATTGCCAAAGATCACCTAGAGTACAGCATTGGACAGCATGATAAGCAGTGAATGAGATATAGGGTGTGATGGCTACTATATTAGAAATGTCAACAAGTTGGCGTGCAATCGAAACAATGCGGCGAGCAAAGTCGAAAAAGTATAAAGGAAAGAGTCACGATATGTTAATACAGGGTCCACGGAATTGCCATGGTATGTATACAGGGTTGCTACATGGTAAGAATCATCATTATCATTTCAACGTGAATGCTTCGGGGAGGAGGGGCCGCGGGTGCGGCGTTTGCGGGGCGACCGCTGTAGTCGGTCAAGAAACACGTCGTCGTAGCTGCGAAAAACGCATTGGCCGCCTTCGTAGTCAGTGAGGGTGGCCCAGACGCAGTGCCAGGATCGGTCTTCACGAAACTTGAATGCCACGCCGGTATGATTTTGATTCCAACGCTGCGCTTTCTGCTTGGCGTCGAACGCCTTGTCGGTCAATGTGATGAGGACACAGTCCTCGATGGTGTAGGCGAGATTAAGGTGACCGTCTGCGGCGTCAAGGAGCGATGCTAGAACGGGATTCATTTCGAGCTCTTTGGGAAGACCGCTGTAGTATTACATTGAATGATAACCTTGTGGCAACGCCTCGGCGGGACTCACCGATGTACTGGGTCGTAGCCATCGACCAGGATCCGGAAGGTAGTGTGATCTGAAAAGTGCAGCTGCATGCTCGGGTGTCTGGATGAGCGGTGGATCTTCGTCAGAACCTTCCCGACGAGAATGGATGGGTCGACGCCGACGCTATCTATGCGCAGCGGGACAGGACGGTGTCGCAGCTTCATCGGTGATGGGGGAGTGCTGGTGCCCACGGAGCTGGGCGAGCTGGACATTGCGCATTAAAGTGTCATGGATGTGGAGGTCCACGGTGGAACCAAAAAAAAAGAATGACAGTGACGAGATTCGAACTCGCGCGGGAAACCCATCACGGACTGAAGGATGGACCTAAACGTGACGCCGTAACCACTTGGCTACACTGCCGTGCCAAAAGAGTGCGGTGTGGACAATAGAATGGAGGTCCACACCACCCGTATTTGGGGCAGGCTTTACTGTACGGGGTTGTTCTTGGGCGGGGACACAAGACGAGCAGTCGACCATGCACTCGATGCACACCCGTCCCATCGGCCCGCGCACTCTCCCCCGCTCCCAGTCCCCCTCCATCCCCGAAACACGTCCGCTTCACATTCGCAAGGTCGCGCCAGATCTTCGTCCCCCATCGCCCTCATCACTCTCCCTCTCCTCCTCCTCGCCGACCCCCTCCCGTCCCCCCCTCCCCGGCGCTTCCCCCGCGCCCAGCAGAGCCAACGGCGCTCGTCCCAAGCTACAG